>JAQGBJ010000291.1:0-48688 GCA_034698345.1 Sphaeridia pumilis
GCCGAAATTTGCCTCAAAAGAACCGATATTCACGCCACACAATGTGATCCATTTATCTTCCTCCTACCCTCAGTCAGCATCAGCCTTCCGACACTTTTACGGTGAAAAATACACTTGATCTTTCTCTTCATTACGCCATGCTTCTGAATATCCTCTTGTCTTTGCCTCTCGGCCCTGAAGCCGACACTGATGATTTTTTGACTTGAGCCCTTACATTTGGAAGGAAAAAACGATGGTGTCTCTGTAAGACAGTTTCAAAATTCTAGAGTCTGATGAATGAATTTTGCCTAATTATCAAGCTATTTAACAAGTCTAAATTTTAGGCTCTAAAACTTGTACGAAATAACAACTGCAAAAATTTCAGGTAAATAGTCGCTGGCAAAGTGTGGGAAATAACAAAAATGACTTGAGTAACAGCGCGGACGAAAAGGCTGCAACTAACAAAATAAGATGCTTGCGCCATCTATGG
This sequence comes from Sphaeridia pumilis, assembly GCA_034698345.1. NCBI lineage: Eukaryota > Metazoa > Arthropoda > Collembola > Symphypleona > Sminthurididae > Sphaeridia > Sphaeridia pumilis. The sequence continues at coordinate 470 of JAQGBJ010000291.1, forward strand.
GATGAAAACCTGAGAATTCATTTCTAATTAAACGTTCCAAAGGGTTTAAAGCCAAACAGGTTCCGATTTATTTATGTCCTGCCATTATATACATATACAGCTTCACTTCAAATGATACTAAAGTAGGTTGGGTGAAACAGGATAACAGAAGTGTTCTCTTGCATAAAGGCACAAACTTTTGTCTAGAACAGGTTTATGAGATTATTGCTTCATCTGACTTGTTTGACCTACAACTAAAAGAATCACGCTTAAACTAAATATACAATAGTGTTAGGCTGAATTGTCTGTCGCAACTAATCCGCTCGGTCAAATGATCAAACTTTGCGAAATTTTATAAATAAGCTTTCTAAACTAGAGTAGACTACATTGGCAGGTTAGAATATATAGCTTTACTACTCTACCACACTGACTGAACGCAAAACATTTACATATAGTAGAGTAGATTATATTTTCGCTAGCTATGCTAGCAGCAGCACACAAAAAATGTTGTATAAAGTAAGATTATATTGCTTTAAGTATTAACCGTTATATATCATCTATTGCAAGCTTTCAATGTCTCACACACATGCTACAATTTGACATTCTGGCTACTTAGCCCAAACATCTAAAAATCTCGTATATACGGGATCATACATGAAGGAATTCGATTCATTTCTATCACCTATCAGTCGGAATACGATTCAAAAATAATTTTGGGCACTCCTGGTACTTTCTCAGTGTCTAAAAGAGTCTATTACGGATGAGCTCCAAATGGCACTACAAGATCTTCGTTATGCTCTACTCTAATAGAATTCAATGCCGCTTGAACTTCGTCCATCGCCCAGCTCATCTGTAAACGACCAAAAGTAGATGTTGTTACTCTGATGGATGCAGACTTACAGTGTAATTCAAACTGAACAATATTGTACTCACCAGCTCTTCGTCGTCTTCAGCTAACGGCGGACTCGCTAGATGCTTCTCAGGGTTAGGTACGTCTTTCAACAATAAATTCGGTAGTTGCACTAATGAAGGCGAAAGCCCCTGGACTTTATGCATGTAATGCCTTGTTCTCTCTTGGAATTCCCTTTGGTCCAGTGAATGCGAGCCTGACCCTGACACGTCAATCATCGCCGATGCAGTTTCTTGTAAAATCTTGGCAAGCTCGTCTTCTTGGCCTTTGTGTGACTGAGATGTGCCTCCGTTCGTTATTAGGGAGTCCCTATGAAGAAGAAACATTATGTACTTCCTGACAATTGTAATTTGGCAGTGGTACATAGTCCAAACCGGCAAATTGAAGAGTTACTTGACTTACGTCTGGGAATCTCGAATAGCAGGTGTGTTGCTGACAGGGTCTTGCAAAAGTCGTGCTCGCTCAGAGGTGTCAGGATTCTGGAAATTTACAGGTAACAGCCGTTAGTTTGACATTCCGCAATTGACAATTTTCTTCATTACATAACAAAATTTTAAGAATACATATTCTTACCTGTGAGTCATCATCATCGTAGCAACTAGAACAGCAACCCATTTTGTAGATTCAACTTTTTCGTCCTATTGTCAAATTCTGTCCTGTTCCTATGCAAACTGTTGGACTCAATTTGATGAACCGTTTGTGACTCTATAAATTGCTACTTCAAAGTCCAAAAATTCCTGAAATTGCAGCACGTCGCTTGAAGTCCGTAGGGTAGGGCGTGATTCTCTTTGTAGGACGGGCTGTGATGTTTTTGAAAACCTAAAAGAAACAAGAATTCATTTAGATGAAAACATTAATGATGAATGATAATGGATTAACTTCCAATCGACATTCACCTTCTAAAATCCAATGGACCAGGAAGTATAGGAAAACTGACCAGCCGAAATCGCAATCATGTGACAGTCAAATTGACTGACACTTCAAAAAGCACTAGGCCCAGCTATGTTTCTTGTTTGTGGCGACAACTCCCTAGCAAAGTCGCTTTGAATGCAGTCAAGTGACACAGTTAGTTAGTTATCTTCCTCGTTTAATTACACACATTAATCGAGACAAATTGTACGAATATAATGTCAAAAGTCCTGGCTGATCAACTAATGAAGATCTCGTTTGCACTGTTAGTTACGACTACTATAAGTACGAGCGTTGACATTCAAAGGAACAAGTAGCAGCGTTATTTGCCTCAAATGTAGATTATCGCTGCCTGTCATCGCTGTTAATATTCACGTTAAATGCATATCGTCCATAAATCTCGGTAAATACAGCCAAAAGCATACGGCTGGTGAGCGGCCGAATAAAAACATACAAATTCAGCTTGTGAATTTGAAAATACCGCCCATTCATTTGTTGACAAACCGAAAGTTTTCTTCTCTTGTCTTTGCGGGGATGCTCTTGATCGTTTACAACCTTTAGTCTGCTAAAAACGGACACCAATAATGTAAATATTGCAGCCAAGTTGCGAAACACATATCACATTTTTCAAAAATTATGTTTGATCAGTTAGAGAACATTAAAGAATGAAACATAATGATTGAGCGGGAATCTGTAGATGTCCTTGATTGCCGAGGGAATTTTAGTCGACATGGGCAGTCGCCACCTAGCGAGAGACGACAACACTCGATACCGGCTAGCTTGAAGCATATGTCATTCATTGCACACATTTTGGCTGCATGCAGAACCACGACGTGTTTGTGAAGGGATAAATTCGTATGTGCTAGTGTTTCGCTAGTTGTAGTTTAATTTTTGCGGTTAAATGATTATTTGGATAGACACAAGTTTAATTTCAATAGGATTTTTAACCAGAACAAGAGTGAAGTTTGTGACTGCGTGCAGTTGTAGCCATGGCGAGGAAACGCGAAGGGGACAATGGAGATGACTCCAGGCATGAACCGGAACCCGATTTCTCCGATCCTGAAGGATTCGTCGATGATATTGCTGATGAAGGTTCGATTAATATGTTATTGATTGATTTTAAAAATAATGTTAGCATTGTTACTCAGTTTAAGGTTTGATGACTACAAACACTGTTGATTGAACTTGAAAGGGATCATGCAAAATGCCGGCACGGCATGTGGCATTGGGCTTGATTTCCGTTCTACAAACTCAGCATTAATTTCATTGCAGATCTTCTTGGTGACCTTCTGAGGAACAAGCCTAAGGAAACCGATGGAGTTGAGAGCGTTATCGTTGTGGACGGCCTTCCTCTCGTTGGGATTGAACGATTGGAGAAACTAAAGACTGTCGTTAGGAAAATCTTCTCCAAGTTTGGAACCGTCGTGAATGAGCACTACGCCCAAGATCACCCCGAGAACCAAACGGAAAATGACCCTAACCCTACAACGTAAGGCACTAGTTGAAGCCCCAATCCATTTGCTCAAAAAATGTGTTTTGATCGACACGTGCTTTAATTTGTGCTCTTGGTTTACAGATACATGTTCATTGAATATGCTAACGCTGCTAATGCAATCGAAGCGGTGAAGCAGACCGATGGATACAAGTTTGACAAGTCTCACACGTTCATCGTCAACCTTTTTACGGACTTTGACAAGTAAGTAACCGCTACTCCACCATTACAAATTGGTTCCAAACATGATGACACATCATTTTCTTGATATTCAATGAAAATTAATTTTGGCTTAATCTTTTCTGACAGTTCTTGAAACTATTAAGTTGTATTTTATACCCTGTGCGATTACTAAACTAGCCTTACTTTGTAGGTACGAATCAATTGCTGATGATTGGACTGTACCGGAACCTCAACCTTACAAGGATCCTGGAAACCTCCTAAGTTGGCTGATGGAACCTGATGCGTACGATCAGTATGGTATCGTCAAGATCGGAATTCCAAAACCTGGACCTGGAGGTCATGCCATTCAAGCTAATGACGTCCAGGTATGGTCGAATTCCATGCCCGAACCTCAAGAGCTTCTTAACCGAGGCGGTGGAACGGAAACTATCATGAAATGGTCGCCTCTTGGTACATACATGGCTACTTTCCACGGCAAAGGAGTGGCACTATGGGGAGGCGAGAAGTTTGAGAAGATCAATCGCTTTGCTCACCCTAATGCCGAATTTATCGACTTCAGTCCTTGTGAAAGGTGAGTTCCATAAATTTTCTTCATTTTAATGCATATTATTTGGGTGCTGACCTATGTTGTAATTCCTTCAGGTACGTCGTTACTTTCGCTCCTAAGGCTGAGAGAAACTACGAAAACAATGATGTGCTAATTATCTGGGAAATCCGGACTGGAGCGAAGAAAAGGACCTTTAGCGAAATTCATAAATCACCTTGGCCAATTCTTAAATGGTCTCAAGATGATAAGTATTTCGCGAGGTTGGGACCTGATGTACTCCAAATTTATGAGACACCGGTAAGAACTAAATTTCATGCCATTCTGCATTTTGTTTTCAAATAATTATGATGACACATGATCTCGTTGAAAATTCATGAAAATTAACTTTGGCTTAATCTTTTCTGATAACTTGAATGCCTTTCAAACTTAAAATGATACCGCGCATGATACTCATTAGAATTGGTTTCTTTACAGAGTTTCCGGTTACTAGAAAACAAAAGCCTTAAAGTTCCTGGAGTTCGGGACTTCAGTTGGTCACCATCTGATAATATTCTTGGATACTGGGTTGCTGAGAGCAAAGACGTGCCAGCCCGTGTCACCTTACTAGAGATTCCAAGGTTAGTGCTGCCCCACATGAACTGCATTACTTGAGTGCGTTAATCATATTTTGCTATGGTCTTTGCAGCCGAAACGAAATCCGTGCTAAGAATTTGTTCAATGTTGCTGACTGTCGGATGCATTGGCAGAAATCTGGAGATTTCTTATGTGTTAAAGTCGACCGTTACAGTAAAGTTAAGAAGGAGAAGAATGAAAACAAATATAGCGTAAGCAAGCTTTCAATTAGTTACTATCTGTGGCCATTGGTGAATATGTCATTTACATACTTTTTTCTATTTTTTCAGGGTATGTATTACAATTTCGAAATCTTCCATATGAGGGAGAAGCAGGTTCCTGTAGACAGCACAGAAGTCAAAGAACCAATCAGTGCTTTCTCATGGGAGCCAGTTGGCCATAAATTTGCCATTATCCATGGCGAGCCCAACAAAATCAGTGTATCCTTCTACGGCGTGAAGAAGGGAGATACCCCAACTTTACTCAGTAAGCCACTCGTACTTTAATTTTCGGGATCTTAAAGACTGTACTAATTGACTCGCACTTTTACAGAAAAAGTCGAAAATCGCCGCTTCAATACATTGTTCTGGTCGCCGCAAGGACAGTTCATCGTATTGGCATGCTTGAAGTCTGCAGAAGGTCCCCTCGAGTTTATCGATACCTCTGACTTCACCATCATGAACAGTCTTACTCCTGAGTATACAACCGACGTTGAGTGGGATCCCACTGGTCGTTACGTAACGGCCGGAGTTTCAGCATGGACAGGCAAAATGGTACGTTAAAGTTTGCATTCGCTTGAATGTATGAAGATTTCATGTATACTTGGTGTTTCTGAGAATGATCATTCCTTGTATTTGTTTAGACTGACACCGGTTACACTGTCATATCCTTCCAAGGCAAGCAAATCAGGAAGGAACGAGTAGAAAGGTTTGGTAATTTGTTCTGGCGGCCACGACCACCGTGTCTCTTGTCGCATGCTCAAATTAAGGAAATCAAGAAGAACCTCAAGAAATACAGTCCGAAGTTTGAGGCTGAAGACATTAAACGTCGGACCAAGGTGAGCTCAGAGCAGCTCCAAAAGCGTCAAGAGACTATGAGAGCATGGGATGCGTACAGGAAATCCAAGGAAGAGCAGTATGCTTCTCAGAAGCGGCAGCGCCTCCTTTTACGCAATAGTAAGTTGACGAAAATTTCCTTAAAAAATGGATACATGTTTCTCCAGTCATTTGACGATTGCCTTTTTTCATCCTTGCAGACGTTGACACAGACGAGTTGGATTCGGATAAGGCAAATATGCATGAAGAAGTTTTTGATGTCCTTGTTAAAGAAGAAGTTCAAGATATCGAGTAGTCGGTTAAGTATATTCGGTGACTTTTTTAACTGTTAAGTAAGATAAATATATCTGATACACATGCACATTTACTAGCTGAGGAAAGGGGGAAATTTTGCTGAATCTTTGTTTTGTTTTGGAACAAAGGGTGACAAGTGTTTACATCCGTGATTTGTTGTTTTTAGTTAGCTAGCCTAGCACTACTACTACATATGTGAATACTAGGAAAATCAGTACTTTTGTCTGTACAGCTTGCCAAGTTGTTGAGCTGGTTTTAGTTTACAAAAGCAAAATTGAATATGAGCAAGTATTCTGTTTTATCTATTAAATCTAAAGCTTTTAGATGGATTCGAGATTGTATGCTTGTAATGCGTTAGGTATATATATTCTAGCTCTTTTGAATTTCCCCTAGGGAAGTGAAAGTAGGTAGTGGGTAGCAACTGTGAGGACACAAAGAGGTCATTCGATTTGAGCAGTTAATTACGCACACTCGAGTTGCTCCGGATATGTATTTTTTGTGTAAAGCAGGTGTAAAAATTGATGTGAGGATGCTTTCACCAACTGGTGACGGACTGACTGAGAGTTGCGAATGTTGTCGGATGGGGGAAACAGCTGTAGAATTGGCTGAAGACTGATGATGGTGTTTGTTACCGGTGCTGGATGTGCAACTTTCTCTTTGAGTTGATAGGGTCGTGTCTGTAGAATGTTGTTGGAATGGATGAATTTTTGGGTAAAAGTTGTGGGAATTGATGTTGTTGCGAGATGAGGGATTGAGTAGAACGAGAGCATAAGAAGAATGATGAGTATATATATGAAGCGAACTTTAGTACATAAAGGGTTAGATTCGCATTTCCATGGGACGAATAAGAAAAGAAGGTTGTTGCAGCAGGAGGATGATGGAGAAGGGAGAAAGACGGAATGGGCTTAATAAATGTGGAAGAAAGACGTCGCGGACGCATGGAGGATGGGACGGCGCAAAAGTGGTAGTTGTGGTGATGTTGGCTTAAGGCCGTCCGTGAACGTGTACGGTTGTGCTGTAGTCATGCGACAGGAGCGCTCACCTTATACTGTAGCAGGCAGCATTAAGCAGGTTGAGCATGGAGTGATACATGGAGAGTGGGCAGGTCTCTCTGGCCATGGAATTATAGCATGATGTAGATTTGTGAATGTTGGGGATTGAGCGAGTGTGTATATTTTCCATTGGCTGCTCTTGAGAACATTGGATTGAATGAATGGAAGTTGTTGTTGGAAAAGTGTTGCTGATACACCCACCACCACGTATACATGAAAGGCTAAGGCAGGCAGGCGAACATACTTTACGTGTTGTAGAAAAGTTGAAGCTTTTTGATCATTGCCGAGTGTGTGTGTGTGGTTAAAGCGTGAATCTCTTGTACACAGTCTTTAAATGTAGTGGTTTGTGAAGGCTTCGTTTTGGCAAAGTGGGAGACGTAATATTGAGGAAGAAGAATCGACAGACTGTTGTTGTTGTTGTTGTATTAAAAGTAAATGCTGTCGTCGTCATCATCATCATTGAGATCGAGAGAGACTTTGAAGGACACCTCAAAGGGGAATTGCGTTCCTTGTTATGTAATCCGTAGTTTTTGAAAGACTGCTGTTTAATGGGATCCGCGATTGAGGACTGAACGAGTAGGAGACGGAACAAGAAGAAAGAAAGAATTGGACTGACAACAGCTATCGATCTAAATATAAAAAGCATACATACAGGGACGGAATTCCAACTTGATTCACACACGAACGAAACAACAGTTGCTACAATAAACGAGCGTCTAACAAAAGGGAATTTCAAGAACTGAAAAGTCAAAACAAGCACAAGTTTTCAAGTCATATCCGAAGAAGGGGCGAGAGAAAAGAAGGGAAAATTATAGTTACAGCTACGTACATGCTCTGCGTGGCTGACTGAATAGCAAGAAAATTGGAACCTGCCTGGGATTAATGAAGCAATCAAGGGAAGGATTCTTCTGAGGAACCAATAAACAAACAAGCTTTGTAAGTTGTAACAATTGGGTTTGTGATAGCCTCTATTGTTTTCAAGTTTGAAGAATTGGAAATGTAAATTTAAGGTTTTGATTTTGTTGCAGACAGAAGTGGATTAGAGTGAGCCAACTCCCAACTACAAACTACTGCATGCAACAACGGATAACAAGAGGCTAGGAAACGAATAACATCGCTAGGGTTACAGTGATTCATTGGTAGTGCAAAGAACATTATTATAGGAAAAGTAGGAACAGTTGTGGCAGATTCGTGAGTCAGTGTGCCCTAGTGATTCTCCAGGTGTGGATCAAGAACGAGACAAGAATTTGTTGAACGGACGAAATTTTGAAGTACCTTGGCTTGAGTGAGAATTAGAGAGGGTTTGTATTGTGGGATTCTCCTGGAAGAAAGAAAGCTGTTGGTATTAACGATAAAAAAGTTGCGGACGGAAGAAAGGTTAAAGGTGAGTAAATTTTTTATTTGAGGACGAAACTGTCTGGCTTCTTAGGAAAGAGTGACTGATGGTGTAATTTTGGTGTTCCAGCATGGATTGCCCACATGTCCAAAATTGTAGTCAAAGGGTACCTCCGTTACAGCAGTTGCAGATACCGTTTAATTGCACAGGTGAGGGATGGTTTTGCAGAAGTGTGGAAGTAAATATTTCGGAAAGTGACAATTAATGATAATTTGGTGGTTTCAGATTGCAAGTCAAAGGATAACCCATGGATGTGTTTGACATGTTCTGAAGTATTTTGTGGTCGTTATATTAATGCGCATGCCAAGTCTCATAATGAGGAGACTAAGCATCCAGTGACGATCGATGTGCATAATCTGGGCGTATATTGCTACGATTGCGATGATTTCATCGATATTAAGCTGGTCAAGGATCGGATTCTGCAACGACTGCAGACAGTGAATAGGAGGAGTACGGAAGGGTCATTGCAAGGGGGTCAACAGTGCAAGCAGGAAAATGAGAACACGGAGCCTGCGCCTATTCGCTGTAGCAAGCGACGGTCGGCTACTTCTGGTGGCAGCGGTGGAAGTAATAGTGGAAGTAGTTCGGGGAATGACGAAACGAAAACTGATGACGACGACGGAGTGACGAAGCGAAGGAGGGAGTCAACTGGTACTAATTGCATTGTGAGGAAGCAAGGCGTCGTCGGACTCAGGAATCTAGGCAACACTTGCTTCATGAATGCTGTGCTACAGTCGCTAAGGTGATTAAAACTTGACTGCAGCAGAGACGATGGTGAAAATATAAGTTGGATAACGTTTTTAATTCTTGATATTGCAGCAAAATCAATGGATTTTCTACGTACATGCAGAAAATACCGGAAGAGAGGCTGGAAGTACCTTCAGAGCCAAGGCACTATCGGACTAGGTCCAGGCTAAGGCCAAATCAGACTCTTAATGCGTCATCGCAACAGTCAGGAAAGGGTTCGTCGTCATCAACACAGAATGTCAACGAAAATGCACTCGTTATACAACCAGATGAGATCTTGACGACGGAATTATCTAAGATACTAGGCCTACTGAATAGTAAAACCACGGCAACCGCAGTCAGTCCTGATGCACTATTCTCTATTATTTGGAGTGTAATGCCTCGATTTAGAGGGTAAGTTGAGAAAGTGTTTATATTAGGCTTTTTATTTTACTTGTGGTAGGTGTCTGACCAATGTGATTCCGATTTTCAGATATCAACAGCAGGATGCCCACGAGTTTCTACGTTACATGCTAGATAGACTACATACGGAACTAGTACGACTATTGCCTCACTGGCAATCAGGGTTTATTTCGCATTTGAAGAAGACTGAGCGCACGCGTGCTAAAAGCGCTCTGGACTTCATTGAGGATGGACTGCTAGGTGAACTGAAAGCAAGTACGCTAGAAATGCATAACAGCATTGTAACGACAGTTTTTAGTGGGATTTTGCAAAATGAGGTAGGAACAAGTTATATTTCTTGGATAAATCAAATCCCAGCCTCTGTCAGTCACTAATTGCATATGTATTCTTGTTAACAGGTGCGTTGTTGTGCTTGTGGTACTGAATCTAAAAAGTATGACCCTTTCCTGGACCTATCTCTGGATATTGCTAACGGAGAGCCAAGATTACAAGACTGTTTATCCAGATTCGTCGACGTAGAAGAGCTTGTCGACACCGACATGTATTTTTGCGACAAGTGTAACGGACGCAAAAAGTCTACGAAACGTTTTTGGATCAAGAAGCTTCCAAATGTAAGCCCATCAGATAATTCTTACAGCTTTTGCCCTTTACCATGTCATCGTGGGTCACTTATCCAACCAATAATGTCTTTTCTTGCAGGTTTTGTGTTTGCATCTAAAGCGATTTAGGTGGTCGAATTACCTGAGAAGTAAGCTAGATCATTTCGTTGAATTTCCTCTCCAGAGTTTGGACATGACCAATTACATGCTATCTCAAAACGGCACTCGTAAAAGTGGCGGGGGGAGTAGTAGCAACGCAAACTTGTATGATCTGGCTGCTGTGATTGTTCATCATGGTACTGGGTAAGTTCCCCTTAACTACAAAATTTAGTAGTAGTACAAATCAGTTCAAACCCACTTAGTTCTTGATAATCAAGCAACTCGATTTTTCTTTCACAGGGTCGGCTCTGGTCACTACACAGCTTTTGCAAAGAAGGACTCTGAATGGTTCAACTTTAACGACTCATCGGTGAAACAGACCCAGGAGTCAATCGTAGCAAAAGCGAAAGCATATATTCTTTTCTACATACGACGCGAGTTTCAGTTGTAGCTGTAGTTTCTTGGAAACTTTAAAGAAAAGCATATTTGTGTGTTACAGAGAGAGAGAGAGAGATCTGTGGTGAAAAATTGTTATAATTTATTGAAGAATGTTGTCTTCAGTGTTATCCTGATTGATTGCTATATAGATTGATGCCTTGAACGGAAATAAGGCACACCAAATATATATGTTCTAGTATTACTTTCTCTTGGCATGCGTAACATTCCGAATAAATTGCACTGCAATTGGATTCGTCTGTTAATTGTCCTCTATAAGATGTAAGCCAATGTAAATGTATTTCCAGTATTTTATATTATATCTATATTATTCTGTATCCTAGGCTAGCTTGGAAAGGTCCGGGATCCTTTTTCCCCTCCGCGAGGGTAAACGTTTTTCTGCAGACCCGACTTCGGGAGGGGGAAGTTTTGGTATGAAGGAAGGGTTGCTGTAGTACATCATGGGCAACGTGTTAAGCATATAGAAAAAACCCGTTTGAACCGACGACGACGTCCATTATGCTTATTTAACTGGCGTAGTTGGGGTGAGGTGCTCCGTTCATGGACAGTTGGTGGAGGAAGTGGTTGTGCGGTGCTCCCACGCCAGCTCTTTCCCCACGTAAAAAGTAAAAGGGATGAAGTTCCCCCAGTTGGTGGACCTAAGTAGGTAAGCAGGGAGGGAGTGGACACGAGAATAATGTGGGGAGCAGAAAGAGAGGGGGAAGAGTTAGGGAGGAGGAGGAGCGTCCCATGGCTGAGGGGGGTCTTTTGGCTCCTGTATCCTTGGTGAGGTTTTGGTATTCTCCCCCCTGCTCCCCTTTCCCCCATTTACCCCCGCAGTGTTGGCCTGCTTTATAGGTGTAGGTTGCATGTGTTTTGTTGGCTATGGCGCTCCCTCCCCTCCGTCCGTACTGACGACTGACTGAGGAGGAGGAGAGAGTCCATGAATTCTCGCTCGCTCCGTATATGTGTGTGTGGCTCCTTTGAATTGTGATGTAAGGAGATTCGTCCGTGTTGTTGTGAATGCTGACTGACTGAATAATACGTAGACTGGGATGCGATTCGTATGTTGTGATACGACGCCTATGTTTTTATTATTGGTTTGCTGATAATTTGTGCAATTGCAAAGGTTGGTTGGTTGCTTGTGATGGTGTAAAAACTGTTTGATTGTGGGGGCACAAGTTGGCTAGATTCAGAATACTTTTGAGTGAGGTCAAAGGTTGCCAAAATCCTACTACTCAAAGGAAGAAAAAACCTTGAAGACAACAAGAAAGAACACCTGCTCGACGACGAATCTGCATTTCCGTGAGTTGTCTCTGTCAATCAGACTGTACGATCAGAATCTGACTAATCAAGATGGAGCACATGTGATTGTGGTGAAATTGATTCAATGTGTACTTATTGATTTGTAGGTTGAACTGAGGGTTTCCTAGGAGATTCGTCTAAAGCAAGCAAGTTATTGTGAGCCATGCGATCGAAATCAGGTTCCAAAGTTGAGAGGGAGCAATAATATTGTGTTGGGGTAATTCAAAGGTAAGTTAAATACATGGTATTTGGGAGGAAAAGTTGGTGTAATGTAGAAAGAATTGTTTAAATATGTATTGAATGTTTGACAGAATGAATGGCGGCAACATGTCACTAGAGCAGCAGCAGCAACAACAACAAGGACAGCAAGACCAGTTGCATGACCAAAACTCCAAGGAAGATTCCAACGGTTATTTGGCTGCGCTGCAATTGGTGCAGAATTCGCGCTGGGAAGCTTTGTGTCTTCAGTATACGCCAAAGTTACCGTCTGAGAAGAATAGTGTGGACGGTGACCTAGGTCAGGAAGAAGGTGGTAGGGGGAGACCCTTCCAGTGCTCGGTGAGTGGTCAAGATAGATGGATTGATGGAAGTTGGGAAGTAAAGTATGAGGAATGATTGAGGTGTTTTTTTGGTTTGTTTGTAGGTTTGTAACGCGACTTATAAAACGAGGACTCATTTACGCAGACACATGTTTATACACTTGAGCAGCCGTCCTTTTATCTGCAAAGACTGTGGCAAGGGCTTCAACCGGAAGGTGAGTGGGGTTGAAAGTGAGTAGGGAAAAAGAAGTGTGGAGATCGAATTAATGTTGGTGATTTTCGTAGGAACATTTGAACAAGCATATTGAAGCGGTACACAGTGGGACGAAATATGAGTGCGGCTATTGTGGTAAGTTGAAGAGTGAATTTGGAGTTATGGTGCTTATATTGGTGGCTTATTTTGACCTTTGACTGATTGCAGGGAAAGAAATCTCTAGAAAGGACCATTTGAATCGCCATATCAAGAATATGCACATGTCTTTAACGTGCACTGTGACAAGTGGGCCTGGAATGGGGAACAGCAATGGAGAAATGGTATGGAGAAGGGTTAAATCTGTGAATGATGTACAAGAGAATGGAAATTGATGAAAGTGTTTGTGTTTAGAATAATGGTATGATGAACGATCCTTCGTCGCAAGCAAACTTTGGTCATCCACCGAATTTGATCAAAGTGGATCTTCCCTGTGGGTCAAAACAGAAGGCTCAGTTGAGTTTCTTGGCTCCTCAGCAGCAGCTAGCGCAAGCGATGGCAAAGCCTAAACAAGTACAGCAGCCTCAATTGAAACAGAAACCTGTGTCGAAGAATGTGAATGGTGTGAGCCAGCAACAACTGGCGAATTCTGTGAAAGTGACAAACCATTTTACTGGGAACAAGATGTTGGTTTTGCAAGTTTACAGCTGTACGGAATGCAATGCTACTTTCACCACCGAGAAAGATTTTAACATACATAGTCGCACTCACAAACCGCAACCGTACAAATGTGCCGAGTGCCCAAGGGCGTATACTAGGAGAGAAAAGCTGACAGAACACATTCGCTGTTTTCATCAGGGACAGAAGTTCACGTGTGACTATTGCCAGAAGACTTTGTCCCGAAAGGATCATGTACTGAGGCACGTTCGAAGTGTCCATCCCGAAGTGCTAGCTAATCGCTTTGTTAGTGTAAGTTGGTTCGTTGGTCTAACCGTTATTTTGGTAGTTTTGGTACTTAATTTCTTGGTCGTTACTACAGATGGCAGAAGACATGGATGCTCAATCCCGTACAACAAATTTCAACTCAAACACACCGTCAACCTCGGCTCAACAAGGATCTACAGCTTCAGCACTTGGAGAAATGAACATCTTGCTGCGTTCCGTCTGCCATATTTGTCTGAAAGTTTTTGGCACATCGTATCACCTTTCTCGTCACATGGAATCTTGTCACAACGGAGACATCCGTCCCTATAACTGCACTGCTTGCTCAAAGCAGTTCAAAAGGAAAGACCATCTGACGAAACACATGAAGTCACATTGCCCGTCTTTCAAGAAAATGAATGAGATGGAACCAAATGGAATAGACGCTATAGATTCCTTGCAAATCCTTATGGACCCGGATGATGATATTCAAGACGGTGATTCAAAAATGGACCTAAATGACCTGTTCTCCGTTAGTGGCAGCAGCGATAATGGAAAGTCACTGGATAACAAACGAATGGACGTAACTGATCTGTACTCTAGTGGCGGAAGTACCCTGGAATCGTTGACAAATGGGGAATTATCGGTGTCAGCCATAACAATGTATCCCTGTGGACATTGCCAGAAGGAATTCACCGATCGTAATAAGTTGCATCAGCACCTTCAGGAACATGACGCCAACAGTAAAGCTAGTGATGTCAAAGTTAGTCAAGGACAAAGGGTCGATGTGTCTCAGATGTTTGGTAACAGCGGCACTTTAGAACACCTGGGAAATGGGAATTTGAGTGTCACCATGCTCTATCCTTGCGGCCACTGTCAAAAGGAATTTACGGATCGGAACCGGCTTATTCAGCATCTCCAAGAGCACACAAATGTCAAAGTTGCGAACGAAATGCAAGATAAACGGCTTGGCGCATCACACCAATATGTTAACAATTCCATTTCGCTAGAGTCACTTGGAAACGTTAACTTATCCGGGCAGTCGTACCAGTGAGGACATTCCAAGAAAGAATGTACTTACAAGAACCGTCTCATACAGCATTTACAAGAACATAATGGTAAAGATTATCACACTATATAGATTTCTGTAAAAACTTCATTCTCATCATGCGTTTGTGTTTCTGCAGATACAAATTCGTACACCTCCTTGATGGAGACTTGCACATTAGTTAGAAGAAATATATACGACGCATTGATATCGGCTGATAGATTCACATGTGATAAGGAATCGGATGTGATGAAAATGTTTGAATTTCTCGGAATAGCCATATGGAGCACCGGTGAATACATCGTGTGCATTAATTATTAGTTTAAGTATCAGCTATGACTCCAAAATGTAGCGTCGATGAATGTATTACGTTATCACTATGAACACAAAGACTACAGCACAAATTGTCAGTTTTGAAATGGGATAGCTGTGTGTTCCAGTCCAATGTGTTGCCTTACTAGAATTTAAATTTTGTATGATATTGGTAAAGTGCCAAAATAATTAGTATATCCTTAGCGTTTTTGTCCCCTTATATGTTTCCCTTGAGGGGAAAAGTTTCTGCGAAGCCGTTCCACTGCATGAGCTAGTCGAGTTTTTCCCACTTTCTATGAATTACTTCAAAATGTAGACTGCAGAGCGGTTAGAATTACAGTATGCTCATGCTTGAAGTTTCAATCAGTATTGTTGATTCTGAACACAATTTTGTTTTTGATAGTATTACTCATGGTTGTCAGACAGTTGTTGAGCCGCATAAAATTAAATCCTCAAAAGGTTGTCTCACTGGCTTCTGTTTTATTCAACTCTTCATCCTTAGTTTAAAATTGGCAGAGGGAATCGGACAATCATATCTCATCTTCTTTGATGGCGACAATAGAATAGCATCGAGGCGAAAGTTTGGGATCAAAAACTTGCACTACACATGCATCCCGTATTTGTTCCTGAAAAACCGAACACTTGGGTTAAATTGCCTGTGAAAATATTCATCAACATCGACAATGATGTACTATGTACCTTCTCTAATAGGAATGCAAGGCGATCAAACAGCATGATTTCTTCTATTAACGGGGAAAACATGCCTCGAAAAAGGACGAATTTGTACAAATTATCAGCTTGCTCGAAATAACGTGCATGATATTCTTGAGCTTCATCATCCGTTAGCTGTAATGAACATTCATTCAGAATAAGTGTCTCGCTTCTCATTTCCCAACTATAGACAAAAACAACCAAAATGTGCGTACCTGAAAACCGGAGTTAGTTTTATCTAACGCTTTGCGAATGTAATCCGTGAAGATCGGATTTTTGGGACCTATTCGCCTACCGACGTTCCCTTCCGCATGAGCGTACCCAGTTTTTTCCATTAGAATGGCGCCCAAGATTGACCTGTAGAACATGGATCTAGCCTGGACATGGTCCTGCAAATCAGAAGGTTAAAAACGTTTAGAAAATGAATCAACACTGTTGTCATGCTATCAAGCGAAATAAGTACCACAGGGTCCTGGTATAGTCGTTCAATTGCGTGTGCGCATAAATTTCGTGCGTTTCGTCCTATGTAGAATCGCCGAGACTGCAGGACGGTACTCATCGGGAAAGACGTGAAATAGTCGTTTACATCAGGAATTAGGCCGTTTTTATGCCCTGAATCGCAATATTCTTCGTTGACTAGATGGTAGCAACAAGGTACATTGACCAAAAACTTAGCATTCGGTGCAGAACAGAAAATCTTGAGCGAGTCAGCCCCCAAGGGACCACATGTGTGGAGCCCGATCAATCCAAACTTGGAGTTGCTAGTATAATCTTGAAAATTCTGTGATAAAAGTTGATCATATTCAAGCTTTTCTCGCACAAACAGAGTAATCGTTTTCATGTTCTCGTTGGAAGCCTTTGACTGGGCGCACTGTTCGGTTGTGGTGTCAGTCTTGCAGTTCTCATCCGATAATTGTGTAGATTGATCTGGGCAGGAATTTTGGCTATTGTCGGTTCCGGGTCCTGGTTTCTTTTGCTTTGCTTTCCAGTTCTTCCCTCGGCGTCGAAAGCCTTCTTCTGAGAAATTTGGATCCTTAGCTCTTTCCAGCAGACTAGGTAATTGCTTCTGCAATCAACAAACATTCATCATTGTTCTGCAGTGTTTTTATATAAGATTGACTGTCCTCATTTACCTTCACATGTCCGGCACGAATTTCGCATCCAATCGTGTTGATAGCTGATGAATCTATGGCCAAAACCTTTAGGTTATGCATCGTCGTCAAAACCGAAGTAAGATAGCCTTTTCCACTGCCCACGTCAATTAAATGTTTCACATTGAAGGACGTAGAGTCGATGAGAGGCGCTCCACATTTCAGAATATCGTTATGACCTCTTTTAGCCATCTCAGCTACCAATGTACTCATATACTTCACCTCGTGCTGCTTTTTCTCCGACATCAACATAAGTTTATGGTCAAGATCCCACAAGCGATGCTCAGGAGTGATGACTTCAGCATCAGATTGCTTTGGTAGTTGAGCAGTCATATGATCAATGGGCACTGCCATTCTTGTGTTTCTGAACATCAACTTGCGGATTCCGGTAATCAAGTCTTCTAAACTCAAGTCATCCAAATGTGCTCTATCAATAACAAAGTTCCCAGTTGGTTCTGCTGAGTCCATTGGCTCGCATAGTATTTTCATCCTTTCCTTCAGTTCATCGAAGGATGTCGCCTCCATTTCATGTCTTATTTTCCTAGGAACCACCTTCTCCCACTGACTGTCCGCGAAGAAGCTGTTCAAGTGTGAGTTGATGATAGGTGAGCAGACTTCCAAGAGTTGAGCAACACATCTTAAAGACGACTCAACTTCCGGCAACGTAGGAGATCGGAAGCGTGCCATTTTCCACAAGATCCTTTCGTTACGGTACAAGTTCAAAACGAATACGTTTGATTCCCTTCAGATGAGCTCTGCTCCCCCAACAACGTCTTTAGTTTTTCGGTAGCGCTTTTGATGTCTCTGGTTAGAGTCACAGTGTCTTGTTCAGTTTCTGCGTTGGTTTGTGGAAATGCGGAGACTTTCTTCAGAACTTCCTGCGACAGCTTGTTCACAGCCGAAAGTCTCGAGTCATCAACTTGTTGCAAAAGTAAAGTTCCGGCAAAACCCTTGGCGTAAGAAACGTCAAGGCCCACTTTGAATCCGGTGTTGAAGCCGATCACAATACCCTCACGTTGTCCCTCTGTTTGCCCTTCTTTGAAACCTTGTTGATATCCAATGTCATAGGATGCGTTTTCCAAACAAGCTAGCTGATCAAATGCATCAAAGATATCAACGTCGCTGCTTTTCCTTGTGGCTGGTGCCTTTGAATCTTCAATCTTTCCAGTCGACATAATCTCAGCAGTTATTGATTTCCAAAGTCTGAAATTATTTCCAATCATAGTGTTATAAACTTGAAACTCCATGTGTGTTTGAGTTGATTGCAATTTCGTAAATTTGGAACTTACCATACGGAATGCATTCATTGGATTATAGATGACGGCAATGGTCATTATATATAAATACAGAACTAATTAACTGGAACAAGTGAATACAACCGTGTTTGATTGCTATCAACAGAATCGCTGAACTCACAGGATTTAATGTAAGTTGCGCCGGCTAATATCGCTGCCACTGGAACTCGTGCAAAACGTGTGACATTACGACGTGAGTTCCACAGAGAAGTTCGAATCGGGAAGATCATCAAGGATATCTGGACGAAACAAAAAACACGTGTTTGTACCGGCTTGCTGTCTGATGTAAACAAACAATTTTGATGTTCCACTATTTCAAGAGACGTTTTTGTTTTATAAGAAGTGAAATGATTGGTGAGAATCAAAAGATCGTATGAACCTCGTTAAATAGATAAAGTAAAATGGATCAAACTCCTAATTCAAAGCCGAAAGTTTATGTTGAGTCACTATCGAAAAGTCAAAAAAGAAAAAGTGTTGGGGAACAAGCACGGCGTGAAAAGGTTGAATCATCGGCTTCAAAGCCAAAGAAGCCAGTGGTTCGCAGTACGGTTTTGAATCCCATCGAAATTCAATGGTAAGTCTACTCCGATACCTGTTGGCGGCGTTTAACGAAGTATTGTATAACGCAGTTTTGGTTAACTTACTTATGCTGTCTTTCGATGTCAATAGGCCCTTTTTGGTTCACGAGGACGCTCAACGGCTTCTGGAGACTTTGAAAGTGTAAGTTGCAACTTTTAAACGTGATATAGTCTAGATATAGTCTCCGGCATTAAATAATAGCCATCAACGACATTCTAGGGATCTACAAATTCTCAAAGGGCTGAAGTCTAAACCATCCCTGCGTGAAATACGCGAAATTCCGAAGACTGAACGCCGAGAGTACCGTCGAAAGAAGAAAAATGAGGAAGCTCAAAAGGCTGGCTTTGATTCTGAAATCCATGCTGATATCAGGTATGACAAATGACACAGCTTTTTGCAAATAAGGTTGATATCAAAGTAATATGGTTTTGTTTGTAGGAAAAGTTTGACACTTGGACTAAACAGCTGTTCTCGGAGCCTAGAAGGAAATAGTCTTGCTGTGGTCATTCTAGAATCTGATGTAGATCCGCCAATCATGACAAAGCTGCTAGTAGCCATGGCAGTGAACAAGAAAGTTCCTGTGATAGCTCTACCCGGTTTAGCTGATCTTGTCTCGCAGGTCGCAGACTTTCGTTGTATAGCTCTTGGAATCAAGGTGAGATTGATTGACTTTGAAAGTGTTAATGTCCATGTATGGAAATTATAACTAATAGTATGATTTTTATCAAATTGCTCAACAGACTGATCTATCATCGGAGAACAATCCGTTGAACAAACTTCGGAATACTTTATTGGAATTTGCGAACTTGGTTGATAAGACGAACACACTTGATGCTGATGAAGGCACTTCGAGCATTCCTACGTACAAGACGCCCAAAATTCGTAGAGTATAGTGATAGATAGTGGTACTCTATAGTTTGCTTCTATGCATCAGCGAAATTACTAATAGACTCGAATAACATCAAGTTATAAGTTTAAAAAGCGGAAAAGACGTCGTCGCGGATTTCACGTTCCTGGTTGATATCGTAGTGCAAATCCTCAATGTTATCACTGTAGCTGTCAAAAAATTTGGTGTCTCCCCTATGATTCAGTTCAGGTACGAAGGGAGGTGTTATCTGTAAAAGTTTGATCCGTTAAATCCAGTTTTTTTTCGAAAGTGGCAATTGTATTAGCGTGCATGAAGAATGCTTACTTTCTTGTGCAATAAAGCTTTCCAGTCCATATTCTCAAACCAAGAGTGTTGCTTCACTTGGTCTACTGAATCAGAGCCCAACCGTTCAGACGGCTCATCCTGTTAATAGTAATTGATTCGTTTGAAATCGCTCTTGTACATACCCTTAACCAAAATAGGCTCTCAGTCAGTTAGGATCACTACCTTTAGAAGCTGTGTGACTAGTTCCTTGTAAGCTAAAGTAGTATGGGTAAATCTGATCTTCCCGCTCAAGATTTTGTGGAAAGTGTCTCTGTCTGTTTCTGACCGGAAAGGCGATTTTCCATGGACCATTTCGTAAGTCAGAATGCCCAAAGCCCACCAGTCAACTTGCTTCCCATAAGGTTTCTCCAGAAATATTTCCGGTGCCAGGTATTCCGCTGTGCCCAACATGGAATTCGTCCTGTTTCCACCAGCTACTCGCTTTGCTAGTCCGAAGTCTGTCAACTGGAGTAGACAGCACCAAAGTTAATCCAAAAGTCCCAAGGTACCAAAAAAACAAACTTGCCAACACACATACCTTTATATATCCATCGTAACCAATCATGATATTTTCCGGTTTCAGGTCTCTGTAGACAACATTCATGGCGTGAAGGTACTCAAAGGCTAGAACAATCTGGCCACTATAGAACTGGGCTTCCTGTTCACTGTTGAACAATCGGATCTTTGAATTAATATTTCCTCTCAGCATTACCGTAAGTACATTTTTAAAATTCTGAAACTTACTTGAAACGTCTCATCCTTCTCAGATGGAAAAAGAGGTCTCCACCACTCACAAATTCCATCACCATGTACAAGTTCAACGAATCCTGAAATCCAACACCACAATATAATCAGTCCTACTCTTGCTCCTTCTAGCATATGTTTCAAGCCATAGTATTGAATTCAGTTACCTTGAAATGGGCATGAATTTGCACGATAAAAGGAAACGAGATGCATTGAAGAATCTTCTTTTCGTTAATGACTCCGCCAACATTATTGTGACTAATAATCATTCTTTTTTCCAGGACCTTCATTGCGTAAAACTTTCCCGTCCCCCGAGACTGAACCAACAATACTTTCCCAAAGGCTCCTTTTCCCACAACTTTCACCAAATGGTAGTCCTTAATGGACATTTCTTTTCCTTCTACCTTCCTCTGACCCTGCAGAACAATTTTTAATTGAATTTCAACCTCTAAGACTTTCTCCACAGCTACAAGTTTCAATTTACAGAAATGCTCCGATTGTTCTTCATGTTCCACTTCCGGTTGAAGGTCGACAACGCCTCTTCTATAGGCATCTCGTAGGGTTTTTCTGAAAATTGAAGACTCACATAGTGTCTCATGACAGATCGACAAAACAAGACTTTGGCAGTAAGACACTTGTTGATATTACTGCAACAAGTCAACGACGTTGAAATCGGTAAATCTTTGTCTTTCTCATGCAATATTGACATCTGTAGTAAGGCCATTTCTCCTAATGTTAATTCCGCAAAAATTCGCACACAAGTGTCTTTCCTAACTGCGTTCCTTGTACATGTCACGTACATTCGCCTCTCTCAGAAATTGGAAACCTAAGCACGAGCACACAATTCGTTAGACACGCTGAGAACGACTGAGAAACAAATCCAAGTTTGACACTGCAGTTATACTTGTTTCAAGTTGCTGTGCTACGATGAGAAATATTGCTTTAATTGCGAATATACCAACTAGCAAAACGGATTAGTCGGATTATTTGTAATGCCAAATGGCCACGCCACCGGCACACCCACTCGACAACCAATCAAAATCTGTATTGCGAATTATCGTTCTACTTTTCCCTATTGGATTCGCAATTTATCACTGACCCTCTCGCCCTCGGTTGAACCCGGTTTGGGCCATGACATGTTTGCTAAATTTAGTTTTGTGTCCTTCGCAATATATATAATTATTTTCGTTAGTCATATTTCTGAGCCGATTAATAAAAAATTTAGCTTTTGATAGTCAACAAATGTTGCATAATCTTTACCTTCTTCTTCATCTTCTTCGGATACCGACGAATTTGTGGAAGCAAGAGAAAGATTTCTCAAACTGGAAATTATGCTTTCTCCCCCTTTGCTGTTATTATTGGCATCTCGGACAGGTTGCTGAGCGGAAGCTGTTTTTGCAGTTGCATTTCCTTGTCTGCTTAGAACTTGTTCAACAATGCTCAGCATTTTTGGGCCTGGTGACACTGGACCTTCGTCATCTTCTGAAGACTTGAGGACAGGTCGACAAGTGCCCTTATTCCGGGCCTCGCGCAAGTGTTCTGAAAATATTGTTACATGGAACGGTCAACTTTTGACTTTTTAAGATTAAAAATCTTTGTTCAGGCTGATTAATTATAAGGCCAGCAGATACCCAGCACACGTTTCGCTTTATCCTTAAATAAAGCCATTTTTCGTCTGACTAAAGTCACTGCAATCTGGTTTGATCTTGAAATGTTCAAAGTTGGCTGATAAGTTGATCCAAGAATTGACAATTAATAAACCCGTGCAGAATAGCAGTCTTTCTTGCAAGATTGTCTTAAGCCACAATAAATTGTATCAGTCACAGATTTGCAACAAGTGCGAATTTTTAAACAAGTTCAAGCTTTGGCTCTGATACCACTTGCAGGAACAGCCACATGAGCTTTTTTTATGAACACAAATGTTATATACAACATGTAGAAGATACAAGATAAAAAATGCTTGATATTTTGTAGAATTGTGTGGTTAGACCAAGCTGCTGGGATCCACTAACCAAGTGCAAACAAACACTAAATGGTTTTGCCACTTTGGTGTTCTCTAGAATCTCTAGAATTGCTACTAAAAGTAAGGTGTATAAATTTCGCGTGTTGGCAAATAAATCAATGACGCTTCAAGATGGCAAAATTGCAAGTTCAGGGCTTTTAGATAAGTTTGTAGGTGTTTACGAAAGGCATTTATAAAGGACGAGGATAGGCTGAAAAGAAGCTGTAAAAATTGCGATTACCGGTTCCATTGTAGGATAATAAGCGCGACGATGTCGAGGTAAAGGGAGAATTAATTTCCCTTGGGCTTTGTGCGTTGAGGAACATGTGCCGAAATCACTTTTAGTATACACGGGGACGAGCACAAACTAATCCAGATCTTATTGCCGGGATTAATCGGATATTAATTCAGCTGACAATCAGTACAGGTGAGTTGATGAATCCTGCCGTAAGCGACTAGTCTCGCTAATCCCTCTGGTAAAACTAATGGCTTGAGACGAAATAAAGTTGGATCGACTGCAAATATCAGTTCTATCTGTCTATAAACACATATATCGCTTAGCTTACAAATTGCTTCCTTTCGGTTTCTGCTGATATGATAAAAGTGTTGGGGAACAAGAGCGACGAAACGTTGAAATGCTATGGAGCATTTCGTTATTATTATTGTCTTTATCGCTCTTGACAGCTCGACACGTTATATTTACGATCGACACTCCTCCCAATTTAATCAGCATTTATAAAACTGGAATGGAATGCAGGATGGAGGGAATGGAACTTAGGCCGGAATCGAAAGGCAAGTGGCATAATAAGAACCTTCAACTTGAACCGCGGTGACGTACAAGGTGTATAATATATTACTATACACAAGGTGAATTTTTTAGATAAAAATTATAGGAGGATTTTGACACTCGCGAATATCTATG
This sequence comes from Sphaeridia pumilis, assembly GCA_034698345.1. NCBI lineage: Eukaryota > Metazoa > Arthropoda > Collembola > Symphypleona > Sminthurididae > Sphaeridia > Sphaeridia pumilis. The sequence continues at coordinate 24,092 of JAQGBJ010000291.1, forward strand.
CTGAAGTTTTTTACCAATCGTGTGGAACTGGAGTTGACATGATGATAAGATATGTTTAATTAGCTCGGTTAATTATTGAGCTTGGAATTTTTGGAACAAGAATATCTTTGTCAAGAGCTTCAAAATTTGGATCACTTACTCACAGCTGTCCTTGAGATATTTAGGTTCCTTAAACATTTGAGGCAACGTGGTTCGGTGGCACGCTGTTAAATTCAACAGTTAATCATCAGTAAGTTCCACGTGACCATAGTCATTTACTTGAATTGTTTACTTAAAACTGGTTCAGGAAACCGCCCTCGTAGACATGGAGTCTGGATTCATTAAATAGTGTTTACTGTATGCGTAAAAATAAATAAGAACAAATTTTCCATGCCTGTGTCAACTTTTGGAGTCAATCCAGAAGCCAGAGATGTCAATCTGGTGATACCAACTTTCACTCGTAAAAGTTGAAGGCTGGTTTTAAAATTCCATGTAGCTTGAAATGATTCCAGAAATGAACAGTTTCAAGTGCTAAGACTTTATTGTCCACAGCAAGATGATAAGGTGGGAAAATTACGTTTAATGATTATATCCAATATCCGTAAAACTGCTCTAGTATTTTGAAGTGCCGAGCTCTTGAAACTGAAGTAGGGTTCAAGTTAGATTAATTTCTCTGTATAATTTTCCAGCCTATGCGGTTCTAAGAATTTTATTTTACGACTTGGAAATGAACACATACGCTTATTTACCCCTTTTAAATTTTTAGAAATTGACAACTTTTAAATGTTGTTCAGGTGAGGTGAGGGCCAAAATATTCGTCCAGAGGGCGTGGGATGTCCACCAGACTTGATCGCAAAGCTTTAATCTGAATCTGATGTATCCTGGAACTGGAACATGCTGGAGTTTCTGGAAAGATTGCCCAAATTACCCAACAGATAAGAGATAAACCCCAACAAAGGACGTCATCAATAATTACTTTACTAGCGTTGGCGTTTGCATTATTATGAATATGCTCAACATGAAGTTGGAAATTTGCTTACAGGTAAACCTGTTTATTGCGTCGTCTACGTAAACAAAATTTATCGCTTAACTGCATCCAACATATCAACAACTTTTTATAAGCGAAGGTCAAGTTCGACAACCATGTTCACCAAATTATTGTCATGCTGAACATTCTTGAATGAAATCTATACAGGACCCACTATGTACTAGAGTTTGGCCAAATATCTCACACAATGTTTGTTGAACCCACGTGTTATCTTCTAAATCACTTGTTTAAAAAATATTCTCGGAGTATTTGATTTTTCTTGAATGACGCAAGCCAAAGTTGATTATTCTGTGAAATGTGTTACAGCTATTCCTCTGCTTGCCTATGAAATATAGACCACAAATCATATAAACAAACCCTGTCATTTTTTTTGGCGACTCACAAATATCAAACAAGTAAATAATTAGCCAAATCCGCTAGACCAATAATTTAGTCTCCTTAGCGAATCTTCTTTGTTTTGATCCTGCCGTCGTCTGGTTGACCATCAGAATTTGCTATTATTGCGAATGAAATATATAGCAACCTTGACGTTTTGTAGTTTAGTTAACACTTGCTTCATGCAATGCTGTGAGGCTTGACAAAATCGCATGCAGCGGCGACACAAGTTGGCAAAATCCCATTCCGTGTAATGTAATATGATGCAGTTGACGATTATACAAGTTTTGTGCGAGGGCTCAATGCAAACTGAGTTGCAGATGTATTTTGCCATTTTGCGATTCTCTAATATCAATCAATGTCGCTTCATCCATAATCATTACTAAATGCCGTTCACATCCAGTTCAAGGAGAAATTGTCAGAGGCCGTCGCTGCACAAAACCAGCTATTATTGTCTCGAATTTTTTAATCACTTGAACCATCATTGTCCTTTACATGAAACTTTCTTTGTTTTGTACAGCGTTTATTGCTGCAACCTCAACATGAAAAATCACAGGCGATACCAATCCTGTGTTGTACCTTGATGATGATTCCGTAGCAACAAATCTGGATAACCCTTTGCGGTCGGTTCAAGCAAGAGGCATTATGTTGTAAGCCATCAAACGAGTGGCGTTTCGGTTCACCTGTAAAAACAGGTATGCCAACTTCTCAATACGGGAAGCGTTTGGCCAGAGGCGAAAAAGAGTACCTGCAAATTCTGACATCATGTCTCTCATCTTCCGCTGTTACGTGGAACAGGAAATCAGGTGATTCTTTCATAACAACGTCGGCAGTTTTGGTTTAAGTCGCAGCGCTGAAAGACTTGGGTTTTGTAACAGTGGCTCAAGAGGCCTAAACTTTGTCAAATATTGCAACTGCAGTATTAGTCAATTCTTTAAAGGCCTTCAAAGATATTTAAATTCGCAATACTGTCTATAAACAGCGTAAACTCTACGCCTCAGCGCAGACCAGCGCAGCCCTCCTGATGAAGACAATACAATCTTGGCTGTTTCAAGGCTGCGTGAGAAAAAGTGTCTGCTAATTTTTTATACCTCGGTGAACAAGTGCAGAAGCAACAAACCATTGCGAATGCCCAGTGCCCAGCCAGCATGTGAAACTAGTCCTATACTGAAAACTTGCGAACGTGAAGGTCAAAGTGCGAGCGCAATACACTACGCTTGCTACAATACACTTTGTGACCATCACATTTATGTGTTTTTGCACACGGAAGCCGCAACGTATTTCCGGCTAGAAGAAGACTACATCTTCCAAATCTACAACAAGAGCCACAGGATAGAATCAGTCACTTTTGAACCAACAATGACTTTATACCTACGAATTTAAAAAAATTGGAAATGGATCCTCCGAAAGTTTCACCCGGTGCAAGTGCCGAAACGATAACTTCAAAGTGGCTGGACCTTTTGTATTTGAGTGACTATTTGCGATCTAGCAGTGAAAATGGAACGTTACTATCATGGATCTCAGGTCTCCCGGGAGAAAATACCAAAAGTAGCCTTGGCGACAACAACACTGAAATTTTCCAATTTGTGACTGAAGGTTATTGGGCGCTTGCCGGGTTCTGCATAAGCAACTTGATTCCACTTGTAATTTTGTGGTGTGTCAACCGATGGCTTGTGGGCTCAAAACAGCTTCAAGTAGTAATTTCAACAGTGATTTTGTGGATGGCCACAGGTGTTGGAACGCCAATAATTTTTGGTTGCTTTCTGCTCCTGTTCTTGGTTCGAGCTAGTATCGGAGTGTACCTGAAGTTGCGATTTGGTGACAAAATATTCCTGCCGCCGGCCATGGACGCGGTTTGGGCAGTGGAGGCCTTTGCCTCAGCATCGACAAACACAGGCTTCTACGTAATCAAAGGAACATGTGATTTTGAAAAAGTTCGAGCTAAAATTGGTTGGGCGATGGAACAAAAGTATAATGGACAAGACCTCCTTTGGAGGCTAAAATGCAATATTCTGACGGTATTTGGCTTTGTTGCCTGGGAGAAGATAGGTGATTTTAATGTGGATCGACAAGTGAAATTGGTCTACGATCGGGCACCTGAGATGCCAAAAGTCATGGACATGTCCGATGTATTTTCCTTCCTTCGAGAAGTGCAAGACTACCCGTTTCCTCGGTTCAGCGAAAAAGGCGGGATGATGGCTCCTTGGGAAATTGTTGTGGTGCCCAACTTCAAGAACGAAGAAAATCCAGGCGAAGACCACTACGCCCTGATTTTGCGCCTGAACCACTCGCTCATGGATGGAATTTCTTTCGGCCATGTCCTCTACATGGTACTTGCTGACAAGCAGTTCAAGTTTGCTCTGGACCCTACGGCGCCCATCAATATTTCAACTAGCCGAAAAATAATCGGCTATGGTCTCGGATTGGCAATGTTGCCGTATGTGGTCTTGCGGAACTTGTTGATGAAGGAAAAACACGCTTTCCACGGTCCAATACTAACGGGCAAAAAGAACTTTACATGGTCAAAGCCCATCAAAATGGAAACTTTGAAGCTTATGAAGAACAAGAGTGAGACGACCGTTTTCGCAGTTCTTATGAGCTCAGTCGCTGGTGCAATCCGCCAACTGTTCTTGGCAAAGGGCGAGCAAGTCCCCGATGTCATTCATGCTGCTCCACCTGTTGCCATGTTACCGTATCCAGATCGGATGCCGAGGAACAAATTTGCCATCGTCTTGTTTCCCGTCCCGGTTGGCCTACAGAATGGAGTCAACAGACTGAAACGGGTTTTCCAAGTCGCCAAAAGAATTGCCAAATCTTCTGAAATTATCAGCAGCTACTTTACCATTTACATCGTTGGGGTCTTTCCAGCCTTCGCGATCCGGTTAACGGGGATCCTGGCTCATGCAACGCTGACGTTGAGTAATATGCCGGGACCTGCGGAGAAAGTGACAATGTTCGGCGGGGATGAGTTGGTCGATATCGGAGCATGGGTGCCGATTAAGTACTCGATTGGTATGAGTTTTAATTTTAAAATATCGACGGTTTGATGTTTTTTTAAATGTACAGAATGCTGAGTAATTTGTGGCGTTTTGCAGGAATCGGAACCGCCATGTTCAGCTATGGGAACCGAATGCGGGTTACTTTCGTTGCGGACGAGTCTGTGATGGCTTCTAAACATGACGTTCCTACAATGTGTGCAGCTTTTGAGTCCGAGCTGAGCGAATTGGCCAGGTCATTGGGAGTCACTGAGAATGTCTTTGATACTTCGAAGTCCAGCTTTGACGGCTACAGGTTGGACTCTCAGGGATGAGGTGGACTTGCAGCTCCATTTTTATTTAAGCCATATGAAGAAGCTAGTGACTCAAACGATGGTGTGCAATATTGTATACTGTATTGTGAATAGCGAAAAAAGACTGCAAAGAAAGTTTGTAATTTAAATGACGAAACCATGTGATAAATTTTTGACTGATTTTTCTGTGAACAAATATCTGCATCAAATTAAAATACATCTGCTAACTGAACATGAGCAAAGGTGTACATTTTTTCACCCTTTGCCATTACTAGTGAAAATAAAATGAAACTTGCTAAAAACCACTGACTGAGCCAGAGTTACGTTTGACAGGAATGAAATGTACGTTTTTGGGGTTCGCTGAAGGGCCGAAATGCATTAAATTTTAAACAAGTGGAATACAGATATATTTTCGGGAGGCATTTAAAAATTACGCAATCTTCTCAAAAATGCATTACATTATCATCAGAATTTGTTGTGTTGTGCGAAATGGGCCAATTATGGCCTGATCGCCGTGTCTCTTCTTCGGATCAGACACACCCTAAATACAAATACATCAGAATTTGTTACCGAGCTGTCAAATTTGCTTGACAAGTTCGAAAATTCGCGTTCGGAAATTGTATCTGTCCGGAGTGTCATTTCAACAAAGTAATATAAGGTTTTGACGTTCTGGATACCCAGTGAATAATACAGTAGACGACAGTAGATGGAGCCTCAGTAGCTGTATGACATGAATGTAGCAATTTTATATTCGCGCATTTGTTTTTCTTTGAGCCTTAACATCAGCAGAAAAATTGACTGCGAAGTTCGCACGGTTTCAAGTTCAAGTTCAATCGTCTTCTCTTCAGTTGCGTAGGTCTTGCCTGTATTATGGCGATAAACATAATTAAATTGATCATCAATGCATGAATTGCGTGAAACTTGATCATTTGAAGCTTCACAATTCATACAACCAGGAAATGCATGCTGGAACTAAAATTATATACGTTGATTGCAGTTTGCTTACACAAATATACTTCCGTAAATGCCTCGAATGAATTCTAGGGAACGTGGTTAAACTGAAGGTTTTTTAAACCCCTGCTGGAACAAGAATGGTTCAAAAATAAAAGTACTTTTCAAAGTCCCGATGTACAATTATTCAATTAGCCTTTTTGAAATGCAACAGTAAGAACATGATTTTTCCCACACCCATTTAAGTTAACATATACCCGTGCCAAACACCAAATAACATAAAAACACCTGTTGATTGCCCGTTTACCGACACCGCGCATAAAATTCAAACTTTTAGATCAGAACATCAAATTGACAGGACATAGAAAATTTGATGATCGTCAGACCTAAAACGGTAAATTTGTCCGAGTACACGTGTGGTGGTTTGCAATAACTAAATTCCCAGGAGTCGGCATATTAGTTACAATACAATTAGCAACATCCAGGAGACGCTCCAGCAGCGTTTGATTCTGTCATGTGCCAAGCAGGGAAATATGACCGGCCACAACCACTGCCCATTAAACGAGACAAAACAAAGGTCAAACAAATGATGATTTGCGCTGATTGGAACGTTTTGAGTTTGAACCCAATCTTGAAAATGGTGAGAATTTTTCTCTAGTAATCAAGGTAGAGGAAGCACGCAAAGTCTAACATTGAGGTAGTTTCAGAGGAATCAAATTCTGTAACCGCAAATTTTAGTACGATTATATTTTTTTGTCCAGCGTCAGGTTCCCACTATTTCAGAGGATATCAAAAGTGGACTAGTGCAAAACCAGGAACGCTTTGAAATTCAGGTACACAAAGTATTATCAAGTTACAATAATATTTTACACTTGCACACGATGGCAAATTTTTACAAGGTACGTACCTCTTGCATGATTTAACGTGTGTGTTTTGTATAATATACGGAAATGACAATTGTGATCAACCCATGTCTGGCAGCTTCCCAAGCCGATCAAGTTGGAAATTACGGGAACCCCGGAATCGTTATCTACAGAAGAGAGACACTACTCACAACTGTCACACTATTACCTCATTGATCAACAATCAACAGACGATAATAAATATATTAATAAAGTGAAAAAGTCCAACGCCGTTAATGATCGAGTGAATCAGTGTTAGTAGTAGCCGAAGAAGAGGTAAAACACACGGAAACCGGTTTAGCTATTTTAGGTACATTTGAAGACAACTATTGGTATTAATGACGTTTCGGCTTGACCACTGGCGGCACGGTATGACACAATGACTATAGTGAATCACTGTTAATGATGAAGTCGTCAGGTGCGCCAGTAATTAGCAACGGCGATAAGATTGCTCCTGATGAGTTGATTTACAAAAAGTTGATATGTACCTCGTTCATGACTGAACTTGACCCTGTATTCAAAGGCAGTAAAAGTTGTTACAACGGAATCCGTATATTTGTCTTGTCACACTTTTTACTGGAGATCCTGCTAGTATTACATAAAAAGAATAGGCAGACACGAGAAGCAAAATCGGTCCATCATTAATATTGCGGTTGGATGCGTTAAATGCCATAAGCTCATTTCAAGAGCGTTAATGATGGTGCGTATATTGCTCAATAATTTCTACGATCAGGTTCACCTTATAAAGACTGAAAGGTAAAAAATAAATTTTCTATCGTAATATATAATTGCCTGTACGCATGATGTTCAATTTCAGCTCTTGAAATGGCTTCACGGAAGTTCTTACAAGTTGAAACTTTCTGCAAATGAGAAATAAATAAATAATATAAATCTGCAACCATGTGATAGTTGCATGGGAATAAAATTGCAACTTGTATTTATATGTTTGATGATCCAGTTTCCTAAAATACGTGAGATGCTTTTAATGACAGTGTTAACCGTGCATTGGGGCGTCTGTAATTCTGTAATTGTAAGTACTACCAGCAGTAGCTACGGAAGGTCGAGAGCTTTTTCACATGGTTGTCCATCAAATGTCAGCCATTGCTGATCTTTATAGGAATATAATATGCTTTTTCAAAAGGAAATCTCGTGCCGTTGCTGAGATGTCGAAACTTTTACGTGATCTACAAACATTTGTGTTGTTATATAGTTAGTTGTTGTCCAGTCGAGCTCTAATCAACTTTTTGCTTCAAAGTCGCCCTGACACGAGCTGGATTACGAGCATTTAAACTGCCGCTTCTTGATGTGAAATTGCAAACGTTTTTATTGTTTGTTGTTTTCTGAGTTATGTTTTACTTTTTGGTCGTAAAAATTTTCCGCTACAGGCTCCTGCTGTTTGGACTAGACACGGCATCACGGAAACTCTGTTCCTAAAAAATATATACCAGATTCTAATGTACATGAGCTCGAATTTGGACGGATGAGTAAGCCCGGAGCAAAATGTGTAAGGAGAATGGCGACAACCGTTACACTAACCGAGATGAACATCAGACACTGTTGTTAAAGTTGGCCGAAAATTGGCAAATGTCCACAAAGTTTGCATGTGTCGCTCTCATGGTCTGAGCTGATTCACCGAAACTGCCTACACAGTTTGGGACCGACAAGATTTCTATGATTTGGACGTGCCATTAAATTTAAGCGAGATTATCAAGCTTAGATTCTGAGTCCCAAAAAGTTATTGCTTTTCAGAGTGGCTAGCAAAATTTGATTCGGGGAATTCTCAGAACTGGGATCACTAAAATTTTAGAAAAGATGAACTATGTATGAAGATTTTGTTTTGTTTACCACTGGGCTACCACCAGTCCCAACAAGACATCTTTCAATTAGATAATATTTCAATCTGAAAGATATTGCGCTGGCAATGGTAGGCTATTTCTTTGCCAAAAACCGAAACCACTTTGGATTTTTCCAACGAAACCTTGATGACATTACGCGGAATGAGTCATTAGACGAGGTCGGCACCCGCTACCCCGTTACAGCTCCTGATCTAACGATCCGAGTTTCAACATATATATTTCTGCCATACTTGTCTGTACTATCTCTACTAAAATTGCTTCATTCACACTTTTCCTTTATAAACTCCTATCATATCTTGTACGCGGATAAGATTCTGGCACACGTTTTGGAACGCTTTTTTGTACTTGAAAATGTATTGTGGTGCTCCTGGTCTCAGCCATTTTCGCCCGGACTTACACTTTTAGGGATTGAGTAGCTGCCAGGTGCATTTAATGCTCAAAAGTCTGCCGTTGTCGTAAACTTTGAGAAAACAAACAGCAAAGGACATAAAAGCAAAACATGATGTCAAAGTTGCGCTTGTGTATTCATTCAGAATGAGTCGTTCAAGTTGGCAAATTCGCCAACTTTCTCATGTCGGGTAGCCGAAAGCTTCGAGGCTCTTCGACACCCACTAAAGTTAGCCATTTTGTTTGGACTGCAAATTTAAGCATATTTTAAAAAACATTTAATCAGAATTTTCACAATATTCGCCAGTCACTCTTGCACCTATACAAAACATCAAATGCCCTTCCAGAAGGTAATATAAAAGAGGTTGCGATATCCTAGGACAAAAACAGTTTAAATGATTCCATGAGCCAATTTGCCAATATCACGTTCACTCTCGCAACGTTTGGCTCAACTCTCCAAAGTTTGTCACCAAAGATAAATTTGGCGCCTGAACAAAATTGCCACAGACTTGGGCTTGATAAAACGCTGGCCGAACTCTTACGAAAATTCGTATATATTGTGGTGGACGGGGGACGAGATGAAGCGCTGGTGCTGCTTGCGCTGCGCATTGTGCCGATATAATGACGTCATTGTTATTTCCTTGAAATCGGACATGGAAGAGCAGAGTGGAACTGACTGACTGAGGTAGTTCAGAAGCCATCAACATATTCCAATGTGTTCAAATGGCAAAGGATATATGTTCCGAATACACAGTATATTCCACCACCGCGTCTGCTGAATGTTGAACACATATACTCCGTTTAATGTAATGTAAAGGTATGACGACGGGATGAGAAAAGATAGGGTTGCCGATTTGCGTGTAAAATCATCTGTGTTGAATTTCTTTAACCCATTCAAAAGTGTGTGTGAGTTAAAGTTACATGCATAGGTGTGGAGCAAAAGACATTGCTTTAGCTCATCTCGACTCGGTTCTAATGATAGCAGCTCAAACTTTTGCTCTTCCAAATCGACTCTAGCTTTCAAAGCTCTTCTAATACTCTCACAGCACCTGAGCAATGTATTATCTCAACAAAAACCCAACAAACAGCAAGACGATCTAGCCTTGTTCCCATGATAGCCATTGGCGATTTAAACAGTCTTCAGTATTTCCTCGGACCTTGTTAAAGTCACAACAGGTACGCAGTTCCATTTCTTCAGACAGTTCAACTCGTTTGGTCCACTGCGAAATCGGACTTGCCAATTTTAAAGTTACGCAAAACAACAAGTAAAAGTTGAAAGTGAAACTTGCGGATTGTGACTCATACGTCGTCCTAATTTTCAAGCCAGTTAGCAGCTTATATCATTCAGAATCACCTTGATTCTGCATCCGATTCAAAACACTTGTCGCGACAACAACTGCGACAATCACGTAATTCTTGACGCCATTGGATTGATTATTGTTTACAAAAGTAATCATGTGTTTCCGGTGGTCAACTAATCAAACGAATTATTATTCGGAGGAATCAAGTGACCGAGAACAAGTTGGTGCTATTAGTGAGCCATAGAGTGAGAACAGGTGCGGATTAAATTCGAGCGGTAAACCAAAACAAAACAGGTGTTGTAAAATTGTAAACACAGCAAGTGAATACTAAAAGTGGCGCTCATTTGTTTACATTCATTCTTGCTGATTTTAATCGCGGGATAATATTTTGTGAGAGAAAAAAGCTGACAAGAATGGTTGTCAATTTCAAGTTGTGTTTTGGTGGTGTTTTTATGGAGAACAAATGAATTGGAGCAATCAAAGAGTTTAAGTGGGACATAAAATTTTATCGTCTTCGTGTGATAGTATACCTGTGCAATTCAACGAAAATCTAGTGCAATCAATCAGCTATAACTTGAATTTTAAGGAACCAACAACTAGTTTTTGAAAACCAAAATGGAAGCAGATTATAGTCGTGTTTTTGTCAAAATTCTGGAGGAACCTGCTCCGAAAGCATTGAGGTTTCGATATGAATGTGAAGGCCGATCAGCTGGATCGTTACCGGGTGCGAATTCGACGCACGATAGAAAGACTTTTCCTAAAATACAGGTAAGTTTTTGAAATGATTGATTGCAGGATTTGTGAAATTTCAGGTTGCTAATGATTTGGTTTTGTTTAGGTCATGGGCTACCAGGGCAGAGCCGTTGTTGTTGTATCCTGTGTAACCGTTGACCCACCGTACAGACCTCATCCTCACAATTTGGTCGGAAAAGAAGGCTGCAAGAAGGGAGTTTGCACATTAGAAATCTGTAAGCTTCAACAATTGCATTGAAGTTTGACGAGTTTTGAAAGAAAAAATTATTGAATTTTGTTTGGTTTCTAGCTAACGAAGATATGACGTGCGAATTCAGCAATTTGGGGATTCAGTGTGTTAAGAAGAGAGACATTGAAGAGAGTTTGAAAGTTCGAGAAGAGATCAGAGTAGATCCTTTCAGAAGTAAGTGGCGCTGGAGGGAGTTTGAAGTTGCTGATGAAACAGGAAATTAACTGTGTGTGCTTGGTGTGAATTTTCAGCTGGTTTCGCTCACAAAACCCAACCTGGCTCAATCGATTTAAACTCAGTCCGGCTATGCTTTCAAGTATTCTTACAAGGTCCAGAAAGAGGTCAATTCAAAATTCCTGTCAAGCCAGTTGTCTCGGAGCCTATCTACGACAAAAGTATGTTATCTGATGGGTGTATTATGACAATGAAACGTATTCATTTTAACTGTATATGATGGTATTTGTTCTGAACTTACAGAGGCTATCAGTGATTTAACCATAATGAAGTTGTCAGATTGTTCCAGTACGGTCATGGGCAATAAGGAGATTATTCTGCTATGTGATAAGGTATCAAAAGGTAAGCAACATGCTGGATTCGTGAGTATGAAAAAGAATTAGCACCTGTTTTGCGGTTGACTGTGTCTGTAAATATTATGACGACCTAGCTTACTTTACTCATGTTATTGCAGATGATATTGAAGTTCGGTTTTTCGAGGAAGCCCAAGATGGATCCTTAATGTGGGAAGCGTTTGGGGATTTCCAACCGTCAGATGTGCACAAACAATATGCAATTTCCTTCAGAACACCACAGTACCACCAGCTGGAAGTAAGCGTCATTAATTGAATCGAAATCAAGATTATCTGCTGATGGAGGTAGATTAACTAATGTGGTGTTGCGTAGATTGAGTCACCGAGGCGAGTGATGATCCAGCTCAGATGTCCTTCCAAAGACTCAGTGTCCGTCCCGCGGCCTTTCGAATACATCCCGATGCATCAAGGTAAATTCAATCTGAAGATGTTCAACCTTATGAGTAGCGTCGACTCGGCTCACAACGTCTTTGAAGATAAGATGGAGCAAGAACCGGAAAAAGCGACCGTTCAGAACAGCAACATCGAGAATGTTTTTGATGATGAAGACGCTTATAAAGTATTGAATGAGTTCTTGGCTGAAGTCACTCCACAGCAAAATCGAGACCCCAACAGCAATGTGCCAGTGACTACTGTCGATGGTGTTACTGAAGAAGACTTTTACGGAAGCTTTGAGCTTGCCATGAAAAATCCTGTCATTAACGACAATGATCAGATGACCATTTCACCTGCCCTGATTGAGGCAGCTGAAAAGTTATTGAGCAATACCTGTAATGGCGGTAGTATGGCGCCGGTAGATAATACCGGAGGGTTGACAGGCGCAGATGTGACGATGATGGTAGACGGTTTTGACGACGTAGAAAATATGGTGATCCAGAGAAGATGTAGTGAGCCACCTCCAAGACCTCCAAAAATCAATTCGCTTTTAGAAAGAGAGGAATCACCTCCACCTCCAATTCCTAAAAGAACTAGGAAAGGCAAAGAATCTTTTTTCAAGACTTTATTTTCCCCGTCCAAGAGCCCCAAGACTAGCCCCACGAAATCAAATAAGAACAAAACTTCTAGCAAGCCTTCAAGCCCTTCAAAGAATAATAATAGGAGTGCCAGTGTGCCGCCAGCTCCGCTTGATTCAGTTCCCATGGATCAAGAAGGGAATCTTGAATGTGTCGAACAGTTTGCTTTGTATGTTGATGGTGGACACAATGTTCCAAGGGCTAGAATCGAAGAGTTTTACGAGTAGGTTCCACATCGCTCACATCTCGCACAGTCCAAACTAATTCTGGAACCAGGCATCTATTTCAATGTAGCCAGTTTTATAGGAACCCTGAATTTCAGTTGGAAAAAGTCAAGCTGCCTTTTTGAAAAGTTTCTGAAACGTGTTCTAGTCATTTTAGGCTCTGTTCTAGTCGTATCAAGGTTTCATGTATTTTGCGAGCAGCAGAAATGAGAAGTTCAAGACTCAGTCACTTATATAGTTTGTACGTAACGTGTCTAGTCAATGCCATAAGGCAGAAATATCGTAAGTGCTCGCCTTGCGATTATGGTTGTATGCAACAACTTTAGCCAATTACTTTTTAGTTAAACTATTGTAGTTTAAGCAGCGTAAGCTCAAAGAGGTGATTCGCTGGGTCACAGTACAGTAGATGGCTACTATCGAAGTTGACGGATTTGTCATTGTGTTCAACTTTATCTTTATTATGAACTTATTTTAATCTTGTATTTTTGCATGACAGTGACAGCAAAGCGGAAACGGCGCGCAATTCCCGAAAACAATTCGATCCACATGGCAGAATTGTTAGAAAATATAATGCCTACTCAGGATCAAATGCCCCAAATGCAGCAACAACCTTCACCACAGTATCCAGGCTTCCCTACTCATGAATACAAACGTAATTATTTTGATTTTCGAAATTTGCTAATGGAAGGCTTGCGGTGGTGGGTTGTTCGATCCAAATGTTTGCGCGCTAGCTTAATTTTATGTGTTCCATTCTTTCGTCGGTTGCTTCTGGCTTTAATTTCGTTTCTGTCTATCCTATCGGGCAAAGCGGTTTCTCGGTTTATGGACTAAGCTACTTTAGGCAATGAAAGGTGAGTTGATCTACAAAATGCGATTGTTGAAAATGTCGTATATGACATGTTTTGTATCGTCACAACTTTTGGTATTAGATATGTGGGGTAGGTTAGTTGTAAAAGGTGCTGGGTCGAGCTTTTAATGCTGTTTTTCCCGTATGTATTTACGGCGAAGATATGGTACTGTTACTGTGTACTAGTCACAATTCGCTAGTCACATTGTTGCTATTATAAACGATAAGTCTATTAATCTAACTCGGGTAACTGAATAAATAATTGTGAAAGGTGACGGGTTCTTTCTTGGGTGTCTTCGTCTGTTTCGCCGAATGCTTTCTCCTGCTTTCACTTTTGACAAAGAAGATATTGGAATCTAATTGTTTTTCAATGAAATAGCAATGCCAATGCAGCAGCAAATGGGGATGCCTCCGATGTCTCCGGAATATGGCTGGAAGTACGTGACTCCATCGGGAACATCAGGTGGAACCGTCGTCGGACCCCCGAACAGTATTCCATCCCCAATGCACCCGCCACCATACGTCGAACCGTCCAATATTGATAATATCAGCTTACCAAATCTCAGTGACGTCAACCTTAGCCTACTATCAGCCAACTTGGAGAACAACCTTAGTGAAAATATTAGCGGGCTTAGTTTATTCGATGATAATAATCAGGTATTTTAGACGTCCTTTCCAGTGTTTTTGTTTGAGACACTTGGAGAAAAAGTTCAAAAGTCTTGGTCTGCTTCTGTTTTGCAGGTGCTTGGCAATAACTTGTAGCGAATGTGAAATTAAAGACTTTCAACAATATTATAGTGTTCGAAGGATTTGGAGGAGCTGGTGAAAAACTCGGTTGTTGAATCGACACGCGTAACTAGTTCGGGATGATCGGTATCTTTTTGGGCATGTAAAGAAAGTTTCGTATTCTTGGGTGCTAAGCTCAATCAGAGACTGTTCGTCACTATGCAATCATATAATCATCAACTGACTTGAGATCAATTTTTTTAGCCAATGTCAGTGTGGCGTTGTATCATCAAATGGTTTAGTTTTTCGGTTTATCTTTAGTTTTACTTACGCTGTTAGTACGCACGCATTTGTTATGACTTGTATGTTCTGTATAACATTTTTTACGTTGTTTTGGAAAATAATTCCTGAAACCATTAGCCAGAATCTGGCTGCCAGATCGTCGAGTCGGTCGTGAACTATTTTCTCTGATGGTTGTGATTTTTTTGGTGAATTGGCGATTAAAGAATTGAAAATTAACGTTATGTCAGCCAGAAATTGATTGCATATGGCTGGCCATATTCCGACAAAATTTTATGAAAGCAAAGCAGGAAGTCGTAAGTTTGCTGAAAATAAGTGTCAATAACAATAATAATAATGATACATTACACTTTGTCACAGATAAACTAAAAACTGTTTTGCTTGAACCATAATACTGGAATATAGACTTTAGACATCTCGAAAAGCCTGTAACAAAGAAGTTTTTTACTTCCTAGGAATCAAAATATTATTCAATACAACAGTTTTGCGAAAAACGTTACCCGAACACGAACCCAGACATCTCGTCCAACAGAATAT
Source organism: Sphaeridia pumilis (assembly GCA_034698345.1). NCBI lineage: Eukaryota > Metazoa > Arthropoda > Collembola > Symphypleona > Sminthurididae > Sphaeridia > Sphaeridia pumilis. The sequence goes on from JAQGBJ010000291.1 coordinate 39,396, forward strand.
TGACCTGGAAAGTGGCTGAGACATTGAGAGGGACTCCAGTTTCCTAAAAAGGTAAACGTGGAAAAGGAATGCATTTGAGACGTTTTGTGGCAACAATTTCAAGTTTAGATTCCAACTGCTTACGGGTTCAAGATCGATAAACGTTTGGTGCTTCGCAGGATCTGGCTTCATTCCCTCGATTGCATCAGTATAGGAAGGATCGGCATGGAGAAAGTGAGGGAACGAGAAATGTATAAGATCTTCCCATCTAAAATTTCGAACACTGCAGTTAGACACAGTCAACTCAAATGTAAACGGTCAATCTAAGTTTTGAAGCTTGCGTACGGATCATCATCCCCTAAATCATCCCCCGAATACCGATATCCTTTGGTGCCGTTGACTTCCACTTCCTTTTCGAAGTTCAAGAGAATTGTTTTGCGAATCTCAGAGCTGAACAGAGAAATGGATGTTTTGTCCCTTTTCGGTGGGAACAGCTCGCCAGCAGATCTGTTCACCATTCCACAGTTTGAGTAAGAAAAACGAGTTCGATTTTTACAGTTCCAGTTCCAGTTAGCCAAGACTCCGAGATTTTGAATATCATCAACTCCAGTTTTCATGTTAAAAACACCATCGGTGCTGGCGGAATTATTTTGCTACAAGTTGAATTAAACTGTGTGTACTAGACAAAATCAAGCTTCATCAGCAGTGGAACACTTCAAACCGTAACATACCTTGTCGAACCATCCAAATTTGTCGGACTTCAGGAAATCAGGAACGCCACCATCAGCAGGAAATTTTCTCGCTAAGCTCATAAAAGGGTTCGAATAACCCTCAAATAGTAATTCTCTGACTTTTCTTTTAACACTCAGTTTCGTGCAACTAGATCTTATAAAATTTTCGAATGTCGGGAAACCAGGAACGAGGGCTGCAATCTAGGAACAAAAGACGATGTCACACGCAAAGCTAAAGACGCAAAAGTTAAAAACTTACAAATGCAAGAAAGTTCAAAGTGACAACTTCGTCATCCAGACTTCCGTTGCTGAGGTTCGGTTCAAAGTGCCATGTTCGCAATCGGCGAAACGTGACAGTTCCGTTTTCGTTCCACTGAATGTCGTCCGGAGACGTGCTATTCGGCCCAACCTTGAGTCGTGTCTCCCTAAAACTATCAGGCAATTGAACATCAAGGTGACGCTTCTGAAGCACAAAAATTCTGTTCGAAATACTCACCTGAATACATACGGCCCAAACTCAACAAAGTTCGGTTTGGCTCGATTGTCTCCGAGCTGTTCAGGGTTGGTCCAGTTCCACAAGTAGAATTCCGTGTACAAAGGAATTGAACTTTCGAGCCACTTGGCGTAACTTGTAGAATTCTTCGTTAAAGCTAGTTGCTAAAAAAGAATTTAATGAAAACAGTATTTAATTACATAACCATCAACCCGAAAATGAATGATCCAAGTTAAGTGACTTACGCTTTCTCGTACACCGTCAACTTTGGAATCTACGCCTTGGCAACACGCGAGGAATGCAACACTGAAAACAAAGATTCTGCCGACGGCTTTGTCAGAACGAAATTTGCACGTCCAAGAAAACCCCATCTCGAAACTTCAACTTTCGCCTTTGCAGGAATTCAAACTGGCTTCTGGCCTATTGCATGTCCCAGAACTGTCTGGTGTCTGGTTCACTTCGAGGTTCAGGTAGATTTCCAGAACTTTTTGCTTGGGTGCTTTTTAAGTCATTAGCCTTTCCAATGAATCGCCCGAAACTACCCAACTACTAAAGGAACCCATACTCAGAAATTCTGATTCTGGATACACATACACAATCATTCTCTCGGAGCTTGAAAATTTGTCTACCTTGTTGGACTTCTGTAAACTCGACGGAAGGATGACAACTTTTGGTGTTGTTGAATTGATGACCTGGCCACCGGCCACTATACTGAAATCTACGACCGATACAAAAACTCATTTAGAGTTTCTGTTCAACGTTTGAGGATCTGTACAAATGCTGGGAAAAAGTTACTCGAGTCTGGGGAAATAAAAGAGGCTTGAAAGGGATGCGTATTTATTTGCAGAATCTCGATAAAAACCTGACATCTTTTAAGAAATAACTTGTTCCAATTCAACTCGGAAGTTCTTGTCCATGTTTCGAGTTTACCTTGGCAAATTGCTTCGATCAAATCTTTTTGTCTGTGTGTATACAATTTCTGTTTGACTGACTTTTCTGTATTTGTGTGTGTAAGAACCTGGTGGTTCTGCTTCTGCTAAACTGACTGAGAGCCTGTCATAAAATTGCTTTGGGCAGGCGCGGCAAACTATTTTAGTCATTTATTTCTGGTCCGGCTTCTTCAGAATGGAAGAATTCAACAGGTCATCGACAAAAGGTAGGATCGATGCGGTTTCGCTCTTCTAACGTGTAAGCAAATTTACCAGTCCAGTTTCTCTGATCACACACAGGAAATCCTAGTTTCGTGGAATAAATGCTGGCACAATTTGAGCTAAAATGTTTTTACGAGATTCTGCTTTTAGCACGAGAAATTCGCAACGGCAAACGTTTGGGTCTTAAGAAATCCTATGCTTTCAATGGGCCTCCCTCGTGTTTTTTTGGTGTTGTAGCCGCTGGGCCGGTTACGCCCAGAGAGGTCAGGCCGAAAAAAGTCAGATTATTTGAAATGACGGTAATAAGGTTACTTGTTACCTACCGGTTTGAAGGCTATCGTCAATCGTCAAATTTGAGACTTCGCTACGCCACATGGTTTTCCGCTTGCATAGATGTCCTTGACGGCGGGGGAAATAATGCGTTTGAATCATGAATGAAAGTAAACATTTCGTGGCACGATTAGTATTTGGTTTGCGTATAGAATTGAAGCTCCTTGAAATCCGAAAAATAAAATCTTTATCGTTCTACACTATAACAATAGAAAGCCCGTGAATGATTCAATTCATTGAAGGATAACTCGTTATATTATAAGCTTTGTGAATAATTAGTTTCAGTTTCATCGCTAAAAACAACATGGATTCTTCTAACCAGGAACAAATTAGTTTCAAAAAGCCTTCAAAGAAAAAATCTTTTAGACGCAGGAGAGATTCGGAAGATGAAGAACAACCAGATAAAATTGAAGACGACGATAATAATATTCAGTAAGATTCATTCACAAGTTCAACTGTTCCAGTTCTTCGCTTAATTGAATCATACGCTGAAATTTTGCAGGGAAACCCTTGAAACCCACAAAGAACTTCGGAAGCTACGACAACGTTCTCACGGCGTAAATGCTGTTACTTTAGCATTGGGCAAAAAGTTAGCACCGGAGGAACAAACTATCGGGGTACGAAAAATATTTCAAGTGTAACGAGAATCATGGCGAGCTTCAACTTTTGAGAAACTAAAATTCATTGCATCTTAAAGGGTAATGATCCGTTTAATTCCAAGTCGGGAGGCATGGTAGATATGGAAACTTTGAAGACAGGGACCTTCCAATCAAACGACGACGCATATGACGTTGGAATCGGGATCGGGACTCAGTTTTCTGCGGAAACAAACACAAGAGATGAAGATGCCGAAATGTAAATTGAAAAAGAATATGAAGCACTAATAATTATGTGGATTAGAGTTTAAGCACTTTATGCGTTCCAGGTTGAAGTTCATTGAAGAAGAGATCAAGAAAAGGAAGCAAGAAGGTGAGGAAGGCACTGGCATTAGCGCTCCAAAGTTTATGACACCAGAAGAGGCGGCATTGATGGCCGTTCCCGAATATTTGAGGCAGTCTAGCAGTCATAAGTCTGAGGAGATGTTATCCAATCAAATGCTAAGTGGAATTCCAGAAGTCGACTTGGGTGTTGAGTAAGTCTTCGTGAATGTTGGTTTAGGACAGACGATTATGGTTTGACCGTTGGTAAACTAAATATGTAACTTGCTTTCACAGAGTCAAAATCAAGAACATAATAGCTACAGAAGAGGCAAAAGAAAAGATCATCAGAGATAGGTTAAACAAGAAGGATGGACCATCACAGTTTGTTCCAACAAACATGGCCGTTAACTTTGTACAGCATAACCGATGTAAGTGTATTCAGCAAAGCTTCCGAAGGTGAAATTAATCAGTATGTGCTAAGTAAGTTATTTGCTCTTGCTTTTCAGTCAATATCGACGAACGTCAAAATCCTGCCGCACAAAATAAAAGAAAGATAAAGGAACCTGAAAAGCCCAAAAAGGTCGTAGTTGTTGGAGCTGAACCGGAGTTGCTAGGATCAGGCCCTGATAAGGAAAAGGGTGAAAAGTCATCAGATGACTTCCATTTCGAAAAGTTCAAGAAACAGTTTCGAAGGTTTTGATGGTTTATTATTATTATGGTTTTGGATGAAATCAATTCAATGTACAAATACATAGTGTATTCAAAATCCGATTAGAAGTTATCATGAAAGTTTACATGCGAAACTGTATGATTGGATATGCCATTCGAGTAACGAATACTGTTTGTGATATACTTTGCGTGTTTAGTGTTAGCCATGAAATACTTGTAGATAGTAGGCTAAAGTTTCTCCAAAATTTCTCAAGATTTTGTAATTTGTACCAGCAATCTTTCAATGGTAAACTCGGTATGATTTTGCAGCTAGGCTGAAAGGCGTTAAATCGTCATTGTTTTTACATTTTATTGAAACAAATCGTAAAAAACCAAAGTTTGTTAAGTTTAAAGCTCCACCACTTTTGAAGAAAAAATCATTCATCTGGACAACAAACAATAAACTGTATCAGTTTTGATGTGACAGCATAAGGAACTTGTCTAGTATATTTACATGAGCTGTGCTTATCAAAGCTTAAAGAAAACAAAATGACTGGCGTTTTATACACAACAGCAACGATCTAAGAAATTGCCACTAAAATCTTGCAATTTGATCACTATGTTTAGAACTCATCGTATAACTCATGCTACTAGCTGGTCTCAATGAAGGCCATCGTAGGCCATGTTTGCTACTCTTTTTTGGCTTATAATGATGATCCGGCTCTGAACGTAAATCATCAGAAGTCCAGTCCGGCAACAATGTGTTTTCACTGTGGTTTGAGCGTCTTAGCGAAGGATTGAAGTCGGGCATTTCTGCAATAGGATACACATTGGTCGTACTGGTGGACTTTTGCAGCGACAGTCGTATTGGTTTCGTTGGAGGCTGTGGCTTTAAATTCTTCTTGGAAGCCGATCTTCTTCTGAAGTATCCATTTTCTGTCAATTTGCTCGAATCCATAGAACACACTGACCGAACATCACTAGAAGTTGCCCGTCGGAAAGTTTCCCACAAGCGCGTTTTGAGCGCTTGGCGACTTTCGCAGTGCCTACAGGAAATTTAGAAAAAATAGGCTTCTTTAGTAAAAATTTCTATTAGCGTTCATATAAAATTTGTGAAGCTTAACTCACTTTGAAGACGCTACACTTGGAGGCCTCGACGGGCTACTAGCTCGGTTGGAATTGTGATGGCCATTTTGTTGTCCCTTAATGGGCTCCGCCACAATCGTTTTATGGTTCCCCTTTTGAAACACGGTGACTGTCTGGGGAATCGTAATTTCTTTGCGGTGCAAAAGATCCGTGACCTGTAGAAATGCATCTCAATATAATGGCATTGTATTGGCAATAAACATTTATAACCTTCAATTTCTGCACAATACTGCATACTGACTGACCTGTTCTTCCAAGTAGGAAATTCTATGTTTTAACCGCACAGATTCAGCCCTCAAATTATCTCGTTCTTTGGCCACACGGTCTGCCTCAGATCTGTATTTTTCACTTTCGTTTTCCCAAATGTGCTGCTCATTTTGTAGTTTTTGGTAGACGTTTTGAGCGTCTCGCTTTTCGCTGTTCACCTGTTCTAATTTGGCAGTGACGACGGCCAATTCTTCACGAAGTGTCTGCAAAGGCAAAGGAAGAGGAAGACTGATTTACAAGGCATTTTGCTATAAAGTTGAGAAATGCAATCAAGTCGATAAAAACTAACGTTTATTTCCCGATTTGGAACTCTTGGCGGAGGTGGCGGTGGTGGGATTCTCATGACGACCACTCTCAAAGGATGGGAACACAAGTCAAGACCCAGGTCATCCGCCGACTGTTGTTCATCTTCCGACCAAAATTCTTCGATTCGGTTTACGCCCTTGGCAATGACGGTCGTTCCATTAATTTCAACGATTCTGCAAAATACCATTCATATTATTGACTTTTCTCACAAACGTGACTCGTTCTGATACTGATTTCCGAGTATAGTGCTCACTCACCTGTCTCCTCGTTTCAAAGTTTTGGAATCGTCCCGGGTCCAAGTGACATACGTCCCACTTCGATCTTCTCGTTTACCGACTGTGAAGGAAGGGTCGTCGGCGTCATAAGCGACTTCGAAGGAAACGACTGCCATGTGAGTATTCAGAGGCATCGAACTAGAAGTAAATGACATGTTCAAGTTGGTTCCATAATCTAGAAACTAGCGTTCAAAACGTTTGAAACTCACTTAAAAAGCGAATGCTCATTTCGCATTCGGAATGCATCGTTATCGTCGAGTAAAGTATGGAGGTTTCTGCGTTCTTCTTGCAAATTCATCAGATTCAGTTCTTCTCTCTCCAGCTCATATTCCAGTTCAGCTTGCTCAATCCGGACGTCAATGTTACTGAAAGAAACGTAATTTTCGTTAGATATTGTCCAAACAGTAAGCCCGTTCTGCATCGTTGTTGAAAGCCAGAATTTTGTAAGTAAATTTTTGCAGACAAGATGTAATTTTTACGGCTTGTTAAACATGTTTTCGTTTCCCAACACAAAGGTCAGTGTATGCATAATCGCCAACAAAGTCAGATTTAGTCTATGTGATTTTTCTCAAGTTTTTCGCCATCTCAGGTGGACATGAGGGTAACGAGAAACGCCTTCACATCAACTGTCACTTGACTGTGTAGCCTCGACAATTGACAACCACTAAAGCGTGTAGCTTGACGGCTTATTAAATAAAATGACTCCATATAAGACTATCTCAAACAGATGCTTGTTGTAAGTTGTCGTTAAAGTTGTGTGCATTCCCATGATCAGAGACTTGCGTAAAAATAAAGACTTTCTCCTTCGGACAAGTCTCATCCAAGTGGACATGATTACTACATACTAGACATGCCTTGTTGAGGCGAAAAATAAATTACATAATATGAGATGATAATTATTATCGATCGCATCAATGACCACTTCATATCAGGTAGCAAGTAATAAAAACTAATGTTCTTGCTTGTAATGTGAATTAATACATGTGCATATGATACATCCATTTTGAAATTTAGCCTTTGTTCCACGTATCCTAACGCTCGTATTAATTGAAGTGAAATCGCTAAACGAACGAACAGGAGGATTACAACTTTTCTCATGTTCCTGTCGTAAAACCAAAGAATAAGTTGTTTTTCAATGGCTACCACTATGTCCGACCGACACCTGTTTCAACTTATTTTTCTGCTGCCGGATTACATGGATGACCACTAAAAAAGAAACGTTTCTATTGTTCTGTAAGTGCTACTTGTGTTACACTCGTGCTTCATTCAGCCGGTGCACAATGCAACTTTGATTTGTTCTTTTGTCACGATCAGGAGATTCAGTCAATCATTCAAAATTAGAACCGTATTTGTATGTAATCTGCTGTATAAGCTTCCGTTTCTGCCTTGTTTGACAAAAATATTACTACTAGATTTGGTGCTGAGGAAGATTGTATTTTGTATAGTTTCTGAAGCGTGGTCAGAGTAACTTGGCATTATGTGGCTTTTAGGGAAACGACTTGGAATCATTAACTGATCATTACATTTTTGAAAGGGTTCAAGTAACACATTGATAATAGCGTAATATTTGGCTACTGACTGTCCTGTAAAAGCGAAAGTTGAGCAATCTTTTGTATGTTTGCTTGGTTGAGTGACTGATGGACAAAGAAGGTTTTTGTCGCTTGAAAAACTGGATTAAAGTGACCGCTTCGTGCGTGTCTTGGTCATGTGTGGGTTAACATAAGTGTGTAAGCCAGTATAACGCTCATTTTCTGCAATTAGCGCAATAATTCTGTCATGGCGCTTCGTCACAGTTTGCTTTCGAAATGATGGTAAAGTTGGTTTAGTTTTTGTCAAGAATGAAGATGACACAAGATGCACCTGTCGTGTAGACGTGAGGTGGAGTGAAAACAGGTGTGCTTTCAGATGTAATGATGCGTGACTCGGAAGCTGGTAATCGGTGTTGTAATTTAATTAAAAGTTGACTTTGTTTTTTTGCCAAGGCAGGAGCGAATTTAAGAGAAGCTGTTTTTGATGCTTCTGCTATTACAAGTAAGGATACTTGATGTACACTTTTTGACAAAGGTAATTAATTAGAAAGAAAAAGAGAAGCAAGCAATAAAAAGGAGCAATCAAAAAAGCCTTGACTGACTTACTCTGACGGATGGAGACGCTCAAGCCGGAGATTAATTTTTTTAATTTCGCTTCTTTTGACTTCCATGTCATTGTCTATTTGTGTCAATCTGTCTTCGGCATTTTTCCGTTCGTTTTCGCTGAGGACTCTCAACGACACAACTCCGCTGTCCGTGGAAGTGATGGAGCCGTGGACCAACTTTCGCTTGGATAATTTACGCAACTGTGTTTGTAAGCTGTGGATATCAATAGAAAAAGAACGTGCGTTTTATTATTATATTGGCCTATTCAATCATCTCGTCATTTTTTCTCAAGCTTTCCAATGGTCAGCGCTATTTTTGACGCGCTTGAGTATCATCATTAGTAAAAGCGCGTGGTGTTTCTCGTCGACTCGAGTGGGATGACTGGCTTTTGGACAATAATTTTTCAAACAGTGCTCACGTTATATTTTTGAATCCATTATAATATATTGTCAAAGAAAGAAAGTTTGGAAACAAATACAAAAATGCAAAAAGCTTGAATGGGCATTGGTGATTACTGTAGCTGAAGGCGAATTAAAGCAGAACTGACTGCTGACTGAGATGACTTAACAAACGGTTTCAAGAAAATGTACTGTGTCAAAAGGACAAAGTTCGAGCAATTTTAGAACACTTTTTATATTACGCCTCCGTTAACCTGACAACAGTTGCTTGCCTTGAATCTGGTTTTTGATATAACGTAATGTGCTCGTGGCAATCCAAAAGAAGTAGTAGCAGTGACTTTGACAGGAACAAAAAGTGGAAATATCGGGGAATTTTTTGGAATGAAGTAAATGTAACCGCGAATCTGGCGTAAACTTACTTGAGAATTAAATTTTCCTTGTCTCGGAGTCCCTGTTTGTAATGTTCGATTTCTTTCAAGTACTCACGAAGAGCTGATGATGTACCGTTGCCCCC
>JAQGBJ010000292.1:0-48660 GCA_034698345.1 Sphaeridia pumilis
TGATTCAAGAGCAAGCGTGGTTTCCAAACGCCTTTCAGTCTTGCTTACGAAGCGACGGTTAAAGGAGAGACGCTGCTTGGTTTGTTGAAATGTTGAATCGTGAACATTCTTGCGCCCATTTTGCTGATAATAGAAAAGGTGTTGTTGACAAGCGATATTTTTTACTTGCTGACGGAACCACTTGAAGCTGGAAATTGGCTTCTTGTCCTGCCACTACTCTACTGTTGGATACAGTATAATTATTGTGGGAACAAATTAAAAGTTTGTTTTGTGATTCCGTCTTATGGAACAAGTTTGCCGCAGAGGCCTTGAGACTGTGTACCTTTTCCGACCTTTTTTCAAGTTGCTCCAACATACCGCAAGATAACTTGCAATTCTTTCTTCCTGTGCCTTAATTGTGGATGGACAAAGAAGAAGGGCTTGTAAAAACCCATCTCGCGAATATATCTCCGTTTGGAAACTGCCCTCGATGAGATGAACTTGTGATTTGACCAGCTCCAACAAAAGCCGCTCTTTCAGCCAAAACAATTCTTACTTAAAGTCAGTCTAACTGACTCTAAAAAAGAGCCATCGTCGTTGCCGTGATTGTGTAGTCGTTGCTACCTTGTCTAGATTTTGCTCCTCTTGTAAATTGTCTAGAGATTTGAAGAACATTTCTGTTTAAGTTTTCGAGGCAGGGCACGTTCTATTTTGTGTCTTGAAAAGTACAAGAGGCGACACTTTTTACCTGCTTAAAATTGCTTAAAAAGCAATTCGATAAATATTTTTTACTGCTGTAAGCAAGTGAGTGAGTGAGTTATACTTCGAAGGGTTATAGGTTGTTGTGTCAGAAGCTGTGACGGTGCTGACGGTCGTAACATTTTATAATTGTGCTTTGCTCGTAGGTTAAGTATTGAGCTGTATACGGCTCATGACTCTTTCCTTCCGTGATGAAGAGTCAGAGGAAAGGATTAATCACAAAATATTCAGTTTCTTTTAGTCCTCTGCTCATGTCCGACAGAAGAATCAGAATCGGTTGAGTGTCAGCCAGTAGAGACTTGAAAAATATACAATTTATATATAATAGATGTGTGCGCACTCTTGATTGTAAAGTCAGTTTGGCTGGTGGTGACGTGTGCGAATTTTAAGAAGCAAAAGCAAAATCGTGTGTAGATATAAAGGGGAAGCAAAGTAGTCTCTTATAATTGTGAGTGTACTTTTTGATAACCCGGGGAATAATCGAGATAGTGAATGAGCGTTGACTCTTGGTTTGCCAATTGTGTGATTATGATGATGGACTGCTGCGAATCATTATCTTTGTTGGTGCTTTGACTGTTTGCGTGTGCATTCATTTGTGTGGGAAAAGTTCCCGGGAAGGAAGAAAAAGGCGTCTGCCGTCGACAGTAACGAAAGGAAAATGAAGTTCAAATCCTTGTTTCGTAGAGGAGGTTCCACGAACGACTCCAGCAGTCGTGCCGCAAGCAAGAAGCTCGCATCGGCGACTTCCAAGAGCGTCGATTCTTTGGACACGCAAGCGTCAGCGAGACTTGAGCAGCTGATTGAAGATGGAATCGCGCCTCATCCCTCCTCAATCAAGGAATGCGAGGAAGGTTCCACCGAAGAGTTGTGCAGACTCGAAACCGTTATTTTGGAGAAGGAGCGGATCGTCCACGAACAGGACCTCCAATTGGAACTGCTGAAAGCAAAGTTGCGTCAGCGTGATGAGCATGTCAGGAATCTTGGCGAAGAAGTGCAAGGACTCCGCAAAGGCTTTCAGGATCTGCAACAGGTAATAATAATTTTTCTCTCTTTACAAATTTTATGGATTGTCCGACGACGGGAGAAAAATGGCTGTGAAAAGTGTTCCATTTCGTGATGTAATTTTTTGTGTCAACAAGCTTTAAAAATGAGGGTTGAAAAAGGAGCAGAAAAAGGGCTGCCATTACTATTGTCATTTGTTTGTTGTTTGTGTGGGAGCCCAAATGGGTTTAAACCACAATGCGAAAGGAGGAAGCATTCAGAAGCCTGCAAATTTGATGGTAGACCACAATTTCAATGGCACACACAGACTATTATGAAGATGGAATGAGTACCGAAAAATGGGTGCAATTTTTGTGAAGCTGGAAGAATAACATGTTTGTCATAATATATGTAGTTACAGGAAGTTTTCAGAATCAAACACAAGTTTATAGCTCCGCTGATCCACCACTGTTTGTGATTGCCCGCGTGTTGAAAAAATCGTGAGGATCTTCTTGCGTCGTCGTGTACGCATAAAGATTTTAAGAAGGCACAAGTCGGATTTTTGTAGAACAAGTACTTTAATGGGTGAAACGTATAAGAAAAGGTTTGATAAGAGTCGGAGAAAGAGCTTCTTACTCAGACAGACAATCTCAGGTGTATGTTGTATATATAATGTATGGCGTTTAATGGAAAAAAGGGTACAAAACTGTTTGTGCCTGGCTGCAGATCGTGATCTGGTTCATCACTTGTGTAAAAAATACAGAATTTTTATAAGCAAAGTTTGATATGAAGAAAGGAGATGTACAAGTTGGCTGTGTTTATAAATGTGAGTTCATCGTACCAGTTGTGCCATTTTGCCATTCCCGCTTTTAGTAGTGGCGTTTATCATGAATTTTAATCAGGAATCATGTGACAGTTTTGCCAAAGTTTTTTTACCTCTTTCAAGAGCTTTTAGATGAAAAATGCTCGGATTGAGGCGAGGGACTGGGACTGCTAAACGCGTTGATAATGATAGGAGCTTCAGTCAGCGCCTTTGCGAATTTGACAGACTGTTGTTGACGAAGAAATGAGGCGTTTTCAGTGTTTCACCCAATGCGTTACTAATGTGGATTTTATGGACAATTAGGAGCCTCTGAATACTTGTTGTTTTGGTTAGATCATGTGGCCAAGTTTCTCTCAAGTTTTGTGTGTAGCTGCGAGCTCTAGTTCCCACCACCAAGACATTGTAGGGGATTGTCGGGGAGACAATAGAAGAATCCCGTTGCGTTGAACCGCATTGAAATCCCACGCAAGACTTGTTGCTGGGTTTATGCAACAAATTGCTATGTTCCATCGTCACGGTTTGTGGTGGTTGTTGTCGTCTCTGTTATATTATTTTGTATTGCTATTCTGTATTCAGTTAGGAGTCAAGTCAACTTACGCGAGTTTGTGACGCTTCAAGAAAGAATTTGAATCGAGACAAGGGTTATAGCTATACAGCAGACGAGAAGAAGAAGGTACGGCTCGGTTACGTGAGAAAAGATCACTTTTGCCGAGAGTCTCTTGGCTCAATTGAACCTTAAAAGTATATTTTACTACTACTGTCGAATTGCCACGTAATGACGATAACAAGACCCAACCTTACGGATCTATATATTCACGTTCAAATTGCTTCATTTCACTACGACGACGAGGTGAAAGACAAAGGAATTGTTTCAGCAAGAAGAGGCATCAAAGACCGTATTTTTAGTACATAGTATATTCTTGATCGAGACTCCATTTTGCTCAGAGCTTCCTCTGGCAGTATATAACTCGAATTTGTTCGAGTAAAGGTCTGAACCTGGTGGATACATTGGTTTGGTGAAAGGATTTTGGGTTGTCGTCTTTCCGCATTTTGACGACCATCTGCACACTTCTGACTTTTGGTGCTAAACTGTTTCAAATGAGGCCGAAACATTGCAATTTGCGTTCACCAGAAATGATTTGTTTCGTAACTTGATCTCATTATCGTCGTATAGAGTCGAAACAACCAATTTGGGCCAGTGGTATAATTTGTAGCTTGAAGTAAAAATGAAACGATTGTTGACCATGGTTGGCTGAATAAGTGAGTGACTGAGAGATAATTTGTGAGTAGTATCGAATATCAAAGACTGATGGGGTGAGGGGAATTTGGAATTGGAGTGAGCTGGAAGTCATCGATATATGAGAGCAAAAGGACATGACAGAAGGAGATTGAAGAACATGATTCGGTTGGATAGAGTCATCAATCCGGCCATGCCACACCTGTCGAAACTGGTCGGGTTGGGAGTATCATATTCGTGCGAGATTTCCTTTTTAGAAGAGTTGATTTGGGCCTACCGGTCAGGTGGATGATGCCCCGTTACGAGAAACTACAAATTTTGCAGTGGCAATGATAGGTTTCATTGTTCCGATGGTTAATTTGGTTGTCAGTAAATGGCTCAGATTTATCGTAAAAGGGTTGCTGGCTGAAGGAAAACAATTTGTGAGCGAGATTTCTTGTGTGGTGAGGTCGGTCGGTCACTATATAGAACTGCAGAAGCCAGGTAGGGAATGTGACACTCGTAATTGGTAATTGCGGATTCTTTTGTAGATGTAAGTTGCCTTTTATACAAAGTTAATTCAGGTAGGGAACTACTTGCGGAATTATAACTAACAGGTAGTTTGATTTTGATATACAGTATCTTACATATAAGGATCCGCGTAGTCTTTCGAGTCCTCTCATGCTCTCATTTAAGTCGATTTTGAGATTGTCGGTTGTGTATTTATAATATATACATACATGAATATGTAACTTGGGTAAATGTTGCGGCTTCTAAAGAAAATGGTTAGCGATTTCGGCGGCGTATCGAACCGATAAGCCAGCTGTCATTTGTCGGCGGCTTACAGATTTGGACTCGATAATTCCCAGTTGTGTTGTGTGATTACAGCAAAATCATTCATCTCGATCATGTTTTGTGGTTGTTACCGTTTAGTTTCTTTCTATATTTGTTTTGTTGGAATTCTTGGAGGGAAACGGGTTTTTGAGGTGGACTTATGCTTGCAAAGTTATGTGACGAGCATTAGAGGGAATAGTCATGCAGGGACGAAAGGGTGATTTATTCCTTTCAACAATTTTATTTTTTGATGTTGAGCATTCCGTGGTGTTTATTTAGGTCACTGTGTGTAAATCATGGTTTTTTGAGATAACAATCGAGGAAAGGGAATCAATTACGTTATCAGGAGCACGTTTGATAGCATTGTAAACAAAGTTGGGGCTTTTGGGAGACTGACTAACTGATGAGATAAAACACAGGCATAATTTGGCAAAAGCAAATATTTTGCAAGTATTAAAGAGGATAGGAGGAAATAGGAAGGAAGAAGCAAAAAAAGATCCATTCATGGATGATTCAGCGAATGCAGTCTGTCTGACTGGGAGGCCATGATAATTTGGTGGTTGTGGAAGTAATGTGATAATATGGCTATGGCGTAAGTACACATACGTTTTGTTTATCTTGAAGAGAGGTGATGAAGGCGATAATGACACTGATTATGGGATGGATACAATGGATCACTTTTTTGCCAATTAAATTTCGCAAATTGTTGGCGACGGCCGCAACAACAAAAGACATGACTGGAAATGGTATGGTTAAAATTTATCTCTTGTTTTTCTTTGGTTTCAGGTGCAAAGAGAGGAAAAGACCAAATATGAAGAGACCATTTTGGGCATGAAGGAACAGTATGAAGAGTCGATCCAGGAGTTGAAAAAGGAAATGATCGACATTGAGCAAGAGAATGAGACCCGACGGCGTGAAAGAGACGCTCTGGAATCGACGATAGCCGAGCTGGAACATAAAGCCAATTTGGTCAACTCAGAAGCTGCAGTTTTGACCAAAAAACTTATCAAGGTAAAATTGATCACTTATAATTGTGTATATTTCCTATGAAAGTTTCCAAAAGATTCTTGCTCGCTCGCTTGTCCTTTTAAGGCCTATTGTTTTTAAAGTTTGATTTGAGTCGGTTATGTTGTTGCGTAACGCTGATGAAGACTTTTTTGAGACGCATTTTGAGCATAAATATATGTATTTCAAAGTCAAGTGCATGGAGCGGGAGGGAGGTCTTTTGAGTAATGTGAATGAGAATTGCGAAATACAATAAAAATTATTCAGGGGCTGTCGCGGGAACCTTGTTTATGAATCGAACAAACTGGTTGTGTTTATCAAAGTCAAGTATATATTTTGCTCATAAGAGTCGATTATTGCGTTTCAGGAGTAATGACAATGGCCAGTAGTCGGGAGCACGCATATGCAGTATTTATGTGCTTAAATATTATTCGCAACAATTTGGAAATTGCAAGCATGTTTTGTTGATGTGGCGAGGCAAGAGTGTTGAAGTGATGATAAGCAAGAGTGGGCAGCAAAGAGGTTTCGTAATTTGATTAGCGGCTTTGCACAAGTAATCAAGTCCCTTGAGGCTGTAATGTTGTGATAAAGGTTTTGTATCTATCGCGTGTTGTGGTGACGTACACGTTTTCAATGACTGTTCGATCTTGGCCCAATGAAACAGCATGTGTTAATGTGCGGGCTGTTGTGTTATTGGGCAGGTATATACTTGATGAGCAAAATTGCTCAGTCAAGAAGAACGAAAAGAAGGGGGTGAATCATATTATTAGGGAATTAAATTTGATGACCCAAGAACAAGCGAATATAACAAGCTTTCGCAGAGGATGTTGGAAATGTCAAGAGTTGGAGGCTACATATTGTCAATTGGCAACATTTTCAAGTACTTGCACACAATTGCATGGCAGTTTTGTAAAGTTGAACAATTCATTTACGAAAATGACAAAGTTATTTTGTGTTTCGAGGGGGATGAAAGAAAGAGGTCGTGGGAAGATTTCGGCTCTTGTTGATGTTGACGATAGCCGAAAATAATATCGATTCAAGTTAAGGAGCTTTAGGTGGCCTTGGTTTTGTGGGGCAAAAATTAAAGATGAGTCCTTCGGGTTAAGTGAGTCATGACAAACGTTTTACTGTTGTTTGGTAATCATGGTTAAATTTGGAGTGTAGTTTGTGGGTACTTGCACATGTATCGCCGTTACGTGTTTACCGTTGTCGTTAAATTTGGTTCCGTTTACTGTCAGAGATGTACTTTTTTATGAGTAACGATGAATGAGTTAACTCTGGGAAAGCACGTAACGTGTTATTGCAAAGCGTCATGTAATATTGTCAGGGTAAATGAATGCATTACGTGTTTGCTTGATTTTATATGGATAGCCTAGAGGATGTTGCTTCATTTTGGAAATTATTGGAGTTTGGGCATTAATATTCAGGTTGACATTTGTGGGAGGATGATGATGGTTTTGTGCATTTTGTAGCCAAGAGTCAGGTCAGGTGCACGGTATGTAAATGGCAAATTGCATCAGTGGTAAATGTGGGAAGTTTTAGAATACAAATGAATGATTAAATGAGCCGAAGAATAATTATTTCATCTTGTCGCAATTAGAAACTATTCATCTGAGGTTTTGTTTTTGCTGGTAGGGAATTTAACGAAAGCGTGTGCCCAACTTGATCCATTACGTGAAGCCTTGAATAATGCGTGTGTAGGCAGGGAGGGACGTTTTGTAATTTGAAAGAATAGGTCTGATTGAAAAAGCTTCAAGTTATTGCTGCAGCGCAGTGGGGGTTGTGATGCTGATCGTTTAATCAATGACTTTGTTTTTCTCTATTGCAGGCACAAAAGGACTTTGAAGAAATTGATTCTAAATACCGTGATGAAGCCGAGGTTTTGGAGAAGCTGCGAAACGAAATTTGTGAGAAAGACAAGGCTCTTTTGGAGGCCAGATTGCAGGCAGAGGAATTGGAGCGAATTTTGGAAGACGAGAAATCCAGTCTGAAGGGTGAACGCGAAGAATGGCAACAGTTTCAGGCCGATATGCTCATGGTTGTCAGGGTGGCGGAAGAATTCCGGGCTGAAGCGGCGACAGAGGTTGAGGCTCTTCAGCAAGATAATTCTGAATTGAGGGAGAAAATGGAAGAGCTTGAATCAAGGAATGCAGAGACGAAAGAAGCTGGAGTACAAGCGAATATGAGCTCAGTTCGCTCTCAGATGGTCCGAAGTGATAGTCAGATCTCGGCGTTTTCCGACAATGTGGAAGCGTTCAACCCATTGGCGATTACCAACAACAACAACGAGATGCATTTTCCGTTGACGAAATATTTCGAGACTATTTCATCGGAAATCGACTGTAACGACAAAGAAAACAAATTAGACTTGTACACGATCTCAAATGTGTCATCGGAAGATACAATACTACCTGCTGCACTGGAGAAGCGAATCTTACGAACGGCGTCTAACGCTGACAGCAGAAGAAATGTCTCAGATTCAGGTTTGTCTTGCTGAAATACTTTTGAATTTTGCTCATGTGCGTAGCAATTGTGCTTAAAAGTAGCTTTTCGTTTACAGACAAGTCAGATCCGTTGGCTGCATTAGTGAAGATCAATGGTGGCTCAAAGCGTAACGCGTTGCTCAAATGGTGCCAACAAAAGACATCAAGTTACCCTCATGTCGATATCACGAATTTCAGTACATCATGGTGCGATGGGATGGCACTTTGTGCTCTACTACATAATTTCTTGCCCACTGAGATCCCTTACGACTCGCTCAAGTCAGAAAATCGGGAAGCAAACTTCAAAATCGTAGTGAATGCTGCTGATAAGTTGGGAATCACCTCAAACTTGGTAAGTAAAAGTTGGGGGTATCATTTGGTGAAGGGGCAAGAGAACGAAGTCACTAATAATTACGATTTTTTGGTTTCAGGATATCAATGAGATGATCGCTGATCGGCCTATCTGGGAAGATGTAATGAACTATGTCAAAGAGATATATATCCGTTTAGGAAATACCGCACAGTAGAGTTTGAATGTTTTCATTGAGTGTTTACTTCTAGTTCGAACCGTGCTTTTGTCAGTCTAAAATTCTTGTACATAATCACTTAAATGAGTCAATCGTGTAAATGCAAGCGGCTGCGCTTCGAGCGGTAAGGTATGTATCTGGAACTTTTATGAGACCACAAAATGTGTGATACGAGTTGAGTCAAGTATATTAATTAGTTTGCATCTTTGTAACAAGCCAATCGCCATTATTGATACGCGTTTGTACATACATTCGCTTTTGATGTTGGTTATTCTGTAGGTTTAGTACTTGGGAGCAACTTGCATAAAGACTGAAATACTTCATGGTTCATTATAGGCGTCAGGAAAATACACTTTGATTGCATTAGTGAAGTTCTAGATCAACGGATTACAGAATTACAGTCGATCTAGGATCTGTTGTTGTAAGTTGTTGGGTCTCTGGAGTTATCTTTGTACCAGATTCTTAGAGTTACTTGAAAGTACAACGTACTAGTGATAAGCTGTGAAAGCTATGATTGAGTATTGTGATGGCATGGTACTTGTATCAGCTGGTGCGGATTTAGGCACTAGTTTGATTGTAGCACAACCAATTTGGTCCGTGGAATGTAGCAATCTTTTGTATACTCGTGTAGACCTGATGAAAGAGGTGAAAAACACCCGTCGCGGATTGTTAACTTTAATAGAATGGCTTTGAAAGTTCTAGTAAAGCACTTCAGTTGTGCTTGAATTTTGTGCTGATGATCCTGCTTGTTAATGCTATTGCATAAATAGTTAAGCCTGCTGTGACCTTTGTGATTACCTGCAGCAACGTTGTTTCTTCCTAGACATTAGATACTGTTCAGTGATATTGAAATTGCTTTGCTTCTGTTCTTCTTACCGTCGCGTTAACTAACATGAAGACGAAATAAACAAGGATGATGAAAGCAGTATGTGATCTTGTAAATTCCCAATGACATGACAGTTGTGTTGGGTTAATCGAGTTGAACAACAAAAGCTGAAATAGATTGATAGAAACAGACAAAATGATGGTAGGTTCATCTGGCATAGAACAATCAGCACCTTTATTCATCTGTGCTCGTCAACACACCTATCATCTAGAAACATTCGAAGTCAACAGGGCAGTAAAGTTACATAGAGTGCTCCAGTCACTCATTCCAGCGGATCTTTTCAAAAAAATCAACGAGCATACACTCGCAGCCAAATACGTCCAATCAATGTGTTTTATATTTGAACACAGACTAATTAGGGTCGAATTTACTTCTTGTTGACGAAGTCCTCACCAACTTGGATGTTCTTCTTCAATTCAGGAAGAGCTTTCTTCAGGAGCTCTTGCTCAAAAGAATTGAGCTTTCCAAGTCCCAAGTTCTTTTCAACACCATTGGGCTAGAATCGAAAAATTGTTGTTCATCTTTTCAAATTACACACATCCATAGGCTAAAATTTCGCTAACACTCACCCCAAGGATCACAGGAGTAGCAAAGTATGTAGCTTCAGTTACATCAGACTTGATGTAAGCGCATTCAACAACACCCTGTTCTCCCTTGAGAGCTCTCAATACTGAGAAAGTGAATCTAGCTCCAGCATAAGCCATAGATAAGGTAGCAGAGCCAGCTCCAGCCTTAGCCTTTACGACTTCAGTTCCAGCTTCCTGTGCGCGAAAGTTCAATTTACAAACGTTGTTTCAAGTCAGTTCTCGCGCGATTCCTAGCAGCATTCAACGTACCTGGATACGCTCGGTCAAAGCCTTGAGCTGTTCTGGTGGGAACTCAACAGCAGGCTTGCATTGAGAGATAACGGGGATGATGGTGACACCAGAGTGACCTCCGATGACTGGGCAGCTAACTTGTGCTGGGTCAAGACCCTGAAAATTCAATTTCAAGCGGTTAGTACTCAAGATAATCCCTGTATTCATAACCCTGATCTCATTTACCTTAGCTTCAGCAATGAAAGCATTAGCTCTGACAACATCCAAAGTGGAGACACCAAAGATTCTCTTGGGGTCATACACGCCAGCCTTCTTGAGGACTTCGGAAGCAATTGGAACAGTGCTGTTGACCTGGAAGTTCAAAAACAATATAATTGATACATCACCAACAAAATTGCAGTCGGAATCGAAAGACCTGAATCTTACGGGGTTAGAGATGATTCCTACGATAGCCTTGGGACAGACTTCAGCGATAGCTAGAGCAAGATCCCTGACGATGGAAGCGTTCGTGTTGAACAAATCATCTCGGGTCATGCCAGGTTTACGAGGTACACCAGCTGGAATGATGACGACTTCAGCGCCTCTCAAAGAGTCCTTGAGCTGCTCTTGACCGACGTATCCCTTAACCTTGCACTTGGTTTCGATATGACTCAAGTCAGCAGCAACTCCGGGGGTATGGACGATATCGTACAAGGACAACTCGGTGATCAGCTGTGAGTGCTTCAACAACAGGGATAACGGCTGTCCGATGCCACCGCTGGCTCCCATAACAGCAACCTTGCTGTTTTGCTGAAAATAAAGGTACATTCGTTCAACATCAGGTATTGCTCAGCGTCCTTGTAATCTTGTAAATCCCTGAAATACATATCATCTAGCGCCTCTAAACAAACGTTCCAAAATGCCTGTTTTGCCCGGTCATGTCTACGAACTCATAGTTGAGTAACTTTCCACATCTCCATTCCTGGCCTTCCTTTCACATTATACTGTATAAATACGCGAAGATTCTCGTTAATTGCGTTTCAACCTGGCGTTAAATCCATACGATTCTTATATACTGACTGAACATAAGCCGCACGACCTTGACTGCACTTACGACCTTTTTCTACATACATACGTGACCTTATCTACCCCTTTACATCAGACAAGTGACGTTCCTAAACTTGATCTAACAAACGCCGGTATACCGGCATTTAACCGGATTTCCAAATCCAAAGATTTTCAGAATTTCTAAGTTTTGAACACCTTGTATCATCGAAGATTCAAACGCTTACCGAGTTAGAGGTGGAGAAGTTTTTAGCAGCAGCTAAAACCAGCTGGCTTTGGACATGTTTTGGTACTCTTGTGATGAACATTTTGATTAGGAATTTATCACGGGCTCGTAGACGAGAGACAAAAGGCAGGTAATTCGAATTAGCACCAGAAAAATGGATCACAAATTGGTAGTTTCCAATGACCTGAAATCCTCTGACACACTCGGACCGTTGAATCCCACGTTAGTTTCAGCAATGAGCTCGCCAAACCCAGGATTTTTCCTTCGACGACGGTGAATCCCTCATAGGAAGCCTCATCGGCAGATTCCGTCGCTATGCTTCATGTAAAAGAAGCGCCCTATGAATGCAACGTCTAGCGATACATGTATCGCTGAAGCCATAGAACGACGCTCCCCCGGTCATGCGACCGCCTGACTGCCGACTGCCGACTGCCTGCCTATTACCTATGCCGCTCTCTGCCTGTTTCTTTTAGCCAAAATGTCCTTGAATGGAGTAACATACCGTATTATCTCGTGCTCAAGTCGTGCAAGATTTTGCTCTGACGTCGGTGAAACCGGACTGGTTCTTCCAGACTTCCTTGAATGTGAGCGGGAATTATGAAGTAGCCATGTGCTTGCCAGAATGAAAACATTTTGGTGTTTGACTTTCAGGATGTGTTGATTTGGTGCAATAAGTGCAAGCCAATACTCCAATCATGATTTGCTCGTTTTTTAGAAAATTGAAGATCTAGTTTCGCTCAAGTCTGAATCCGTAACAATATAGTAGGTTGGAAAACGTAAGAAAGCTTTTAGTGCAAAACTGGAACTTGTGGATAAGCTACTACAATGGCTGGCATCAACACAGACTGGGCCTCTCTGAAAAAGCTTCTTCATGCTGATCTTTTGAAGGCGATCGGCAAGTTTGGGTTCAAAGAAATGACAGCAGTCCAGGTATGACAATTCAATGGTTGCCTGGAAAAGTTAAGAGGATGCATTCTATTTAAGAATTGGCAGTGAACCAAAAACTTCTTTCAGGCTGCCTGTATTCCCCAACTCATCAAGTTCAAAGACGTTGCTGCAGAAGCAGTAACCGGAAGTGGCAAGACGCTGGCCTTTTTAATACCAATGCTTCAGATTATGATGGTGAGTGCTATGCTCTTTACATCATTGTGGCTTATCAAATGAGTTTTAACGGTATTGTTTGTTGACAGAGAAGAGAACAGTCATGGAAACCAACAGAAATTGGAGCTTTGATTATAGCTCCTACCAGGGAACTGGCGACTCAGATCAACGAAGTCCTCAAGCGGTTGCTGGCTGAATTGAAAGGGTTGAAGCAAATTCTTCTCATTGGTGGAACACCGATCCAGACAGATTTAGACAACTTTTTCTCTAAGGGAGGCAACATTGTCATTGCCACTCCCGGTCGTCTGGAAGATCTTTTGATGAGGCGTGAAGACACTCGTTTAGCTGGAGCCATGCGGACTTTGGTATGCTTGAAGTAATGGAAATTTGACATGATGAAGTGAATGTAACATTCGTAAATCTGGACTGGTCTTGCAGGAAGTTTTAATTTTGGACGAGGCAGACTGTCTATTGAATCTTGGATTTGAAAAGCAGTTGAACACGATTCTCCAGATTCTGCCAAAGCAACGCCGAACTGGGTTGTTTTCTGCTACCCAAACAACAGAAGTCATGAAGCTGATTCGTGCTGGTCTTCGAAACCCCGTCTCGGTCGTAGTACGCGACTCTGAGAGTCACGGGCGGGTGCCCTCGTCGTTGGAAAACTTCTATTGCGTGGTTGAAGCAGATAAAAAGTTCAATGTGCTAGTCGAGTTTCTGAAGAAAGAACAACCGAAAAAGATATTGGTGTTTTTCCCAACTTGCGCATGTACGGAGTACTTTTCGTTGGCACTACAGAGGTTAGCTGAGATTTCAGTAGATTTTTATACCGGGAAGATTTTGTGTCTAACATGCTTCTTGTTGCTGTTCACCAGGTTGCTACAAGCAGGTGGGCTGTCCAATGTAAAGTCACTACACGGGAAAATGAAAGAAAAGATGCGAGTATCAATCTTTAACAAGTTTAGGGAATCCAAAACGGGTAATTAAGATGTTCAGTGGTTAAAGTAATTTGAATTTGATAATTAGATGATCTGAATGGTCACCTTGTTCTTGTAGGTATTCTTTGTTGCACCGATGTTCTAGCAAGAGGAATCGATATCACTAAAAAGATAGATTGGGTTGTACAATACGACCCACCCTCAAATCCGGCAGCTTTTGTTCATCGTGCTGGTCGTACAGCTCGAATGGGAGATGAGGGCAAAGCTTTATTGTTTCTTCAGCCTTCAGAAGTTGGTTATGTCGATTACATCAAAGTATCACAGAAGGTGAGTAACACTTAAACTACATATAGCAAGCAGCATGAGAAGCTAAATTTAATATGCTTCTCTATCTCACAGGTCGATGTTGCATTGAAATCGATGGATTACCTAGAGACGAAAACCGACTATAGCGCTATGTTGCAAAAGTTTCAGCGCAAAGACAGACTATATTTTGATAAAGCAATGAGGGCCTTCGTGTCATATTATAAAGCTTACAGTAAATACGATTGCAATCTTATCTTACAAATGAAAGGTAAGCAATGCGTTTTAGCTTATTTGGTTCGGCAATGATCGAGAAATTTTAACCCAGGGTATTTCATCCCGCAGAACTCGCATTGGGTCCTATTGCCAAATCATATGGCTTGTTAAAGTTTCCGAAAATGTCAGAACTACACGGAAAATCACCCTCCGGTTTCGTTGAAACTCAAGTAGACATCAACTCTATTCCCTACAGGTGCGTAAAGTTTACTTTCATAGAATTTGTCCTGTTTCTTGAAATATAGATTTGATTGTGTATTCCTTTTATAGTGACAAGCAAAAGGAGGAGTCTCGACAACGGAAGTTGGCAGAGTTTAAAACCACGGGTGTGTGGCCAGGAGGCAAAAACGATAACACGAAGAAGTCAATATCGAAGGGAGATTCTTGGGGTGTCTCTAAAGAAAAGCGTGTTAAAAAGAAAGAAAAGAAGCAAGCAAAAAAGCGGAAGAGGAATGCTCTAACAGTTGAAGAATTCGACGAACTTGAAAAGGACACATCACTTTTGAAAAGACTGAAGAAGAACCAGGTACGTACTAGAGAATTTAAATCGAGTGGCAGTTAGATCACATGGAGTACAAAAAATATCTTGTTTCAGATAACTAACGAAGACTTTGATGAAGAAATTGGGTTGAACGATTCATGATTATACAGTATATACTGGGTGTAACTTTGTAACCGTACGTTTGTCTAATTGCCGTTGGTACCTGAATAAGAGCTACTCTCGGTTTTACCTAAGATATGTCGATTCCATTGCATCAGAAACCTTCATCCTGTTATATATGTACTTTAGATTTGGCTTCGGCTTGTCTTGGGCACATTGGCACATTAATGAAGTTCTAACTCTCAGCAAATTAAAACGGCATTTTCAGTCATCTGAACCAATCAATCTTCTATGATTTGTTGGCACACGATAGATGACGATGAAACGAGACATCACTTAGAAGCATTTTGACACAATGACACAACCGAAGGCAAGTTCAACTATTTTGACCTTTAACCTACCCTTGTACTGACAGTAGTACTTTACCCTTTGACTTGCGTTTAACTGTCCCTCAAGCATGTTTCGCGAAACCTGTAGGGCTGTCGCTATAAAACGTTTGCAGCTACTTCTGAAATTAAGTTGCAACAACATTGCGCAGCCCATGTACCTGCATTGTTGTATCACATAGTCACCGTGCAATTTATTGGCAAATAGTCAGTCATAAGCTAATTGACTTACCTCCAACTTTGGGTTGGTAGAAGCTTTTTCGCACTGTTTGAATCCATCTTCCTCTCGATCACCTTTAACACGTATGTGTCATCGTCGCTTACAGTGCCAACAGCACGAGCTTGACCAGAGGCAAACGATTCCGGGAAGACCCTTTACCGATGACGTATAATTATCAACTTAGTGTCATCCTCCGACGCAACTTTCAGTACTTTCTTACGAAATGCACTTGGCTTTGTTCGAGTTTGCGATGAAAACAGCAAAGAACATGTTCAGCCATTTAAGAAGTAATCTTTGAGGGATGATGCGTTTCTAATTGCCACGAATACAGCTGAGAATGACATATGCCCCTCGATGGGCTATTAGGCAATTAAAGAACAATTAATGTTGTTGGAAATATGTGGCTAGTTCAATACAAAGCTGCTGCCATGCAAGCATCTCAACTGACCCAAGCAAGACGCAAAAAGAACCGAGTGCATTAATGGTTGTCAGTTTTTGCAATGACACAAATTAATAATCATAGTTGATATTCCGACTTTTTCAGTAGCTCACTTTCTATGTAATGACAGTGTTTCTAAAAACGTAGGAATTAACTACCAATTAATTGAGCAATAGTATTTTTTGGACCACCGCTCATCAACAGTGTCACTGGTAGTGCAACAATATTGTTTCTGGCTCCTTGACCTGCACTTACCTGAAAAAGGTGTAAGGAAGCCATCTTGGTAACAGTTTAGAAGCGTCATGTCATTCTCGTGTTCTGTCAGACACTCGAGAGATCAACACATGAAATGAATATGAAAAATGAAACAAAACGGAAGCAACATGGACTCATACATACAATGAAAAATGTTCTTTACTGTCAATAAAGAGCAACTTTTGTATATAATTTATACCGTTCGGTAATTACATAAGGCTCTCGTGTCTCTGAAATTTTTGCCGATTTCTCCTATGAATCGCGTGCAGATGGGTTGTTCTTGTTCACATCTGCTAACCTGAGATTATCATGTCTGATAGACCTATTGCGACCCAACAATTTTCCCACTTTTCGTGTTGAAATTCGCCCTTGCATAGAATCTTCAACACTTGCAAGTCTGCTGGGCAAGCCAACTTTCTTCGAATATCGTTCACAAAAATACAGGTAATCTTACAGGAACACACGTGTCATTACAAGTAAAGCAGAGTCCGGAAGCCTACCATTATTCAAGCTTCGTGATTTGATCATAGCAATTTTAATATTTCTCTTTTGGAAATTTGTTGAAGCTTCTGAGATGTCTCCAGTATATAGCTCTCAGACATTTTTTGAAGCGTTGGCAATCTTTTCCCTTGTACCGGCCAAAGAAACAGTAATGAGGCAATTGAATTTCAAGACGACTTTGGCCTGCATTTAGAATGCCATTTCTTTCTCCCTTATAGACTTTGTACGGCAGTGAATTAAATCGACTCTTTAGATTGTCAACTGCATTTTATTTTAATCTGAGCTTCAGAAATGTGTCATAGTTAAAAACTGCGTTGATTTCCTTGGCCGCCCACGGAAGGACAGCAGATGAGCTGCATATTAAATCGGTCTCGGTCACGTTAGTTTCTATTATTGTTAACGTCCTCGGGAATGCATGGGAAAATATCGCTAGATTTTCCCTCTTTTTGCTCTGATTTACCTGCGTGCCTCACCTTGCTTACTTTGTTGCATTTATTTATCCATCATAACAAATAGTTCATGGTCAGCAATTAGAAGTGAGTGACTTGCACTGCTGCAAGAGACTTTTTGATTACAGGTTCATCTTATTCATTGTCAGCAGATTAACCCTTTCCCCCCATGTTATCTGTCAAGTTGCATTTCGTTGCATTGTTGTTGCATCGTGGTTAATTGCAACCTGTTGCAGCTGATTACAGGGTCCTGATCCAAATATCGATCGCCAATAACAATTTGAGTGTGCTAATCTGCTAATAAGCTCAAATCAAAGGCTTGGCGCTCATTTGATGAATGTGGTCGTATCTTATACATTTTCACACAAAGTCAATCAAAACTGACCTATTGTAAATTGCATTTTGACTTCCCGCGCGCCTGTCATTCAAGCGGCAGCGTGCGGAAATTTTGGGCTCGTGCAACAAGGTATCCACGTGTTTACATCCGATTACCTTTTTTAATTTAATCAAAAAATCATAGTAGAAGTTTTATGGTAGTTGAAAATAATTATTAAGTTGTGATGTGTGAAAAATGAATGAATGTTGTTTTGAAGGAGGCCCAGCACAATAACAAAAGGTCCTCATAAATTTGCAATAATGCGCACGGACATCGTTTCAGTATCTTGGCTTGACGTATTAATGCATTTACTGACAACCAAAAAAAATTGTGAAGTATTTACGTGACCAGTTTTGGACAGCAAGAGATCCGAAATTACACTATGAATGAACGAAGATTCACTTTTGGGGGACTCGTTCCAAAAGCTTTTAACAATTCATTCTGCAAAAATCGTACAGGTAGTCAATTTCTGGCAACTTTTGGGTGTCCGCTTTTGTAGCTTGATTGAGCCCTCAAGTTAACAGATGCGAAACCATCAAGGGTTTCGGCATAAATAATCATGAATACGCTACTTGCATTGTAATTGTCGAAACGTACTCATATTATGAAGCTTTAAACTAACACTTAAAAGCTGGGGTGGAAACACTTATGGCCGATGCATTTGCATGCAGCATGCAACTGTTTCACAACGCCCTCTGCTTGAGTGTTGCAAAATGCAACAGGATGTTAATTGAAGATACACAATGAATCTGCTGACTTATGTGCTGCAGACCAGCGTTCGATTCTTGCTGACTTTTTATTGAATTGGTGACATGTGCAATCTAAACGGCTGTATGTATGTTTAGCTTCTCCGTTATTGTGAATTGTGACAGCGCGCTATCAATGACAGTCTTGTTAAATCCGAGTGGAAAAACTTGTTTTGTCGAAAAATGCGTCAGCTTTTTTTACCCTAAACAGTAATTTTTAGTTGGCTTGTTCATTAGCTGGGTTGGGTTGCATAGACAGATGGATTGTGAGCAAACTCAATTTTTGCAAAAATCTTTAGTAGTAGCTCACTAACAGATGCAGCAAGATTGCACCTGAGGCCCACCAGCAGAGCCTGGATGAGATGGTATATCATTATGATTTTGACAATGGATCTGTCGCACTCAACTCAATGATGCAGACATAATTATGCATTATAATGAATGCAATTTTAATCACTTTGATTTGCAGCCCCACGAAAAACTGCTCAACATCTTTTTGGTCTTCTTTCTTTGACGAGAATTGTGTTACTTAAGCAATAAAAATTTCATGTTCAGCAAGTAACAGGTGTATCATCATTTGTCTTGTCGTTGGGTACAACGGCTAATAAACACTAATTTCAAAAGGATGTCCTTTGTCAGAAGAGTCTATATTAATAATTTTGAAGATTCTTTGTGCTTATAACTTACAAGCAAGTTTAGTTTTTGACGTCAAGTGTCGTGTCGAAACATGAAAAATCAAAAGTAGGAAGAAAACCCCAAGCTTGATTCTATACTTGAATTACGTTACATGGACACAGATTTGAATCTTTGTTTCCGCCGTAACACGTTCAAGTTTCAAGATAAACGTGTCACCAAGAGATTCTTTAGCGATAATGACTCGTGTGCTGACGTAAACGATTTTCATTTTTCGTGAATTAAGATTTTTGCAATTTTTCCAGCGGTATCCGAGTAGAGAGTGTGCTGGAAAATTTGAAAGTTTGGAACTCTTTCCTTACTTTTTATCGTGAGGCAACTCTATGACTATGTTCGGTAGTATTTGCAAAAAATGTGGTATCAGAGTCGTAGAGTCCAAAACAAGCTGGGGCTCTTAGGTTATATAAATTAGGTTAAAAGTAAATTTGTGCGGATGCTTATCCGCAAGTTTGCAACATCGGAAGCGTGTAATACCGAGGCGGTCTTCGTATCAACTTTTCATTGTGACAAATCTAATCTGGGCGCCATCACGCTCACGCTACTACATAGCCTCACGAAATTTTCAAATGAACGACCACCAATACAGATTTTGAAAAACTCTTATCGCACACATACCACCCACTCTCAAACAAACCGCAAAACTATTTTGTCGTCTTGCTCTTGAGATTAGTGCAATATCAGTTGACAGTATTGCATTCTGTCAGAGATTACTTACACTTTCTTTGCCTGTTTTGTCGCATGTGTTTCAAGTGTCCCAAACGCTGTTGAAGAATGTTCCGCAACAACTCCACGGTATGGAGCGATGGGTCATGTCAACGACATAAATTCATAAACCAAGTTTTTTCTTGCATGCTCAAAATGCATGCTAATTCATACTTGTTTTTTGGTGCCTGAAACAGAGCATTGCTTGATAACATATTCCGAACAGGTCGGACATTCAATTTCTAAAATCTCATGAGATGATATCGAAGTACACTTTTTAGAAAATCCATTTCTGTTACCCTGATCACGATCGCGTAACGTTAAAAAATGAAAATAGCTACATGTAAATATTCCTGTTGGACTGGTCAAATTTAATGGCATATTTTAATGGCCCAAAACGTTCAGTGTCATGCTGTGTTGCAGGAGCTCAAAACCTCCACACAGGGAATTCGCGATAGGCAATTGGCAAGATGAATTAATAAGCCAAGTTTTTCTATCAATTAAGGAACATATATGTCAACAGAATTTGCAATCGATATACTGTATCCTTGTCGTTCCGACAGACTAGACAATGTCTAGTGATTGTTAATTAAACGAATGTTTTCGTCAATGGCGAAGAAGCGGTTGTCCTCCTCAGTCAGTTGCAAGTAACATTCGTCAGTCAGAGCAACTTTCTAGATGTGGACAGCCCACTTTGCTCATCTGTTACACTTAACGTTATGAATTGGAAATTCTGCAAAAAGTTACTCAAATAATTGCATCCGGCATACTTGTAGGGCATAAATTTTCGAAACTGATAAAAACTAGTTCGAAAATGCAAGAAAATTAATTTCCGCAAATTTAATACTCCCAACAACAGTTGCACTGTTACAACTACAACGTTCTCACGAATTTCAGCCTGTTCAATGATGATTGACGTTAGCACCTCCAGTTTAACCCTTTTCTCACCCTTTTGCTACTTTAACGTTGAAGGGCACAAGTACAAGTCTTAGTCTTGATAGGCACGGAAGATGTTTCAAGCTGTAACTCACTTGAACATGTGCGCCAACATTTTAAATTGTGGGAGAAATCTTGAAGAAAAGTGTCAATGCTAAACCCATTGTATAACGTTTGTAGATCCCAATGAGGATCCCCAGAACTGTCTGTGAAATAATAGCACTGACATTCGCTTTTTCTACAACGGATTCCTTTGGTCTTGAAAGAGCATACTTAAGGGAAATGGTCGGTATCAATCACACTTAAATAGTT
Source organism: Sphaeridia pumilis (assembly GCA_034698345.1). NCBI lineage: Eukaryota > Metazoa > Arthropoda > Collembola > Symphypleona > Sminthurididae > Sphaeridia > Sphaeridia pumilis. Next base: position 20,813 of record JAQGBJ010000292.1, read on the forward strand.
TCAACCTTGCACCTTCTTCAACCCTCGTCCCTGCACATCAGTTGTGCTTTCAGCCGGATTTAATATAGATTGTTTATTAATTGACGTTAACCTGAAGTTGGGTGAGAATTTCCTTGGTGGCAATAGTTGATACGTTATTACCGGTTGGTTAGATCATTAAGAGACATTCACAATTAATCAGGAAGAAGTTGGAACTTGGAACATCGAAAGCTTAATTTAATGACTGTCCTTCTGCAAGAATGGCCATTTCCCGATTTTCTACTTCACGTTTCTACCACGGATGCGCCCCATTCGGTAGACCACGTAATATAAGTGTATGTCCTTGGGCAAACAATCTAATCTCGAAAATCTATGATGACGTTACGGTGATTGCTTATAGCAAATCTGGGGTGATAGATGTAATAATACTGGCCACTTGCACTGATTGAGAAACCGCAAGTTGATCGATCAAGTTTACTTACTCGTTGATGCAATCAGGGGCAACATTAACGTAAGCGCCAAAGGACATAGCGCCGCTGAATGACCAAATAACATTATATCACTTAAAGATGAAAAGTTACAATGTCTTATATACTTCATATGCGTTCAGGCGACAAACGAAGCTACTTGATTGACTTGCTGGCTTCTTATAGAACGTCTTCTTGGCAAGTGTTCTGATGACGCCTTGAACTCCAAGACCTGCAAGTGATCTCGCAATTCACACTTATATACAATCGGATACATACGAAGATTGATTTTGGTTTCCACCATTTAATCCTTCATCTGAATCCTCAAATCTCATTCATCATCATCAAATATCTTAATGTCTTATTTAGACCTGCATCTGATAAATTCGATACTGATCAAAGTTGAAACCCGATAATATAGAAACATGCGAATTTTCAAATTGACTTGCTCTCGAGAGGCTGACGGTACCATATGCGTGTTTGTGGATTTGAGTGTGTTTTCCAACTTTTAGCAAGTAACAGCTCGTCACAAGTTTAACGGATGAGGTGCGGCGCAGCGCAGCGTATTTGATGCAGGAGCTTGTTCACGTAATACAAAACGTTTTTATTAAATGCGCTGCGTCTTTCTTGCTAGCCACAAGTGCTCGTATGTTACCTTACGTAGATGGTATCTCCGTCAAAATGGCGAACACACACACCTGCAATAAGCATAATAATAATAATAAACCATCAAGCAACAAGTGAGAGCCGTCGTCCAACTTTCCATCTCTGTTTCTTTTCCCCCTTGCTGAAGCCCTTTTGCTGATAGCCGACGACGCTGCTGTCTGAAGGAATCACTGAGTCTACATACAAAAGTACTCCAAGTACTCCTTGCTGCCAACCAAGGCCTTCGCAAGGAATATATAACTTTGCACCATTTCCTCCGATGTGCTTTATTTGCCGTAGTGGATTCCGCAAGTCAACATCGACTGTCGCAGTCCTTTTCGAATACGTTGGTTACCTGCCCGTCGTCATCAGTACGAACGTGTCTTGAAGTGCACTTGGAAAAAGCCACCTGACTTTGACTAATTTTGGATTCGGTTCTAGAAAACATAGTGCGGCAAACTGCAGATTGTGTGAGAGCAAGTAGTAGTGATTGAAATCGTTTGGGAGTTGGAGCTTTCCATCCGGACAAATTCCCATTCTGTCGGATCTTGTTGGATATTTTAGTCGGTAAGTTGCTATATACCATTTTATATATTTCGCAACAAACAACATGTTCTTGCGGCTGACACATGTACATCTCTGACGGCATCTCACTTCCGTTTACCATGCAACGAACAATTACAAAAGTAACGTCAGTGCAAGATGAATACGGGAAGACCGCTCCTCGACGAGTTACATAACTTTCGCAAAGGAGTCCCATAAGATTTTTAATGGGTGCTTCTGTGAGGACGGTTCAACTTCTCTGCAGCACTTCTATGATCGCAGCAATAACCATTGTCCTGCTGATGGATCGGCTGTCATCGACATATTCGATGTTACATATGTAATTGAAATGCAGCAGAGGCTGCACTTCAGGCAGGTCGCGGTGGCGGCGGCTTCTCACCTGTTCGAGTCATCTGAATTGGCAATACATACGTATATACGGATACACACTTGTTTCTCTCGCTGCAGCCAGCTGACCACATGTTGTTCTGCAACCTGTCGAGGCGCACTCGATGACTAATTCCTTTTCTACCAGCGACTTGTTTGCAAACTTTCAATTTTCTTCACTTGAAGATGCTGTGAGTGAGTGATTGAATAATCCCTATACTCATTCATACGCAACTATGTACGTTATACGATTCCCCTGGTGCTATCGATGAATTGCCGCGTGTATATTTGATAGCCATCCAAGACGTTGATTACACGCATTTACACCTAGTATTTGCCGGACCTTTGTAAATTTACAATTTATTTGCTCTTGTTGCGCAACGGCGTGGCATTAATGCATGAGTAGGAGACGGAAGGAAGGAAGTGAGACGAAAGGCAGCGGAACGGCATGTTGGTGTTCTTGCTGACTTGTTAGTCTTTCCTTGACTTTGATTGTGGTTTAGGTATCCACCATAAGAATGCGGCTGATTGTGTAGCATTCGACGGCTATTCAAGGGATACCTTTCCACTCTGATAAAAAAAGTGAGGTAAAAGAAAGGTAGGTGTAGAATACATATACACAAACCCGCACCTTTCTATTCTATCCTTGGCGTAGGATGGCCGACAGAAATTTCTGCTGTGTATAACATGGCACGATTTGTCATTAATCGGCAAAAAATGCTCCATCTCCAACTACTAGTATGCAGGAGGATTGCCATTATACAATCACAAAACAGTCGAAACATTCACATTAAACCGACAGAGAGCACCCAAACCTCCAAGGCTGCTTTCTTTCCACAAAAGTAATTCAAAACACACCTCATTGTTGGCATTTCCTCCTTTGCGCGAATTTCTTGGTGGCCCCTTGCCGATTTTCCATCTTGTTGACCAACAATTACCCTTTTCATCGACGTACACTTCTCCTTATCAACCAGATTTTCTTAGCAGGTAGAGAAACTATTTCGCATGTCGTGTTGTTGTTGTTGTTACTCATTTTTTACTAACTCGTCAAATCCTCTTCTTCTTCGTCTCCCTCCATCCTTCTCTTTTATCAAAACTTTTACCTTTGTTACATGTCATCCATGTAAATGCTCACGTGTCAATTTTTCGAATAATTAGCCTAGGTTATTGTTCTCACCTGAGAAATCTCGTTCACTAGTTAAAGGATCAACGCCTACCCGTAGTGAACAAAATAGTGTAATTTTAATATCCTTTACAAGGTGACCTTTGACAGTTTCGCTACATGCAGGCAAGGAGCGAGTAATCGATATCAAGTTTGTAGGCGAGTTATGAATCAATATCATGTTGTTATATCAAACAGGACGAAAAGATACAAATGGCGCAAGTTTCGCCTAATGCAGTTTTGTAAGGCACAATCAAAACCGGTTGTTCAAGGCAGGCCATTGCCATAGAGCACCAAGTCTGTGCTTTGACGACTAAAAACAATGTTTTTAAATGCGCACCTTTTTGGTGAACCATATGTCTTGAAGTTATGAAATCAATTTTACTGTTTTTCTTCAATGTCATTCTGACATGTGTTACTCGGATCTACATACCGTTGATGCAATGTCCATCAACTAGAAATCTTTGTTCATGAGCTGGCTTGTGTATATGTCACCTAAAGTAAATCAAGGCTTGCTGTGGACATTTAAATGCAAAAATCGTAATTCGGCTAATCAGCTTCCCCAAGTCCTTGAAATTAGTGTCCAAGTTTCAAACGTTGCAGCGGGAGTTTGTCTTTGTATTTCCGCTGGCTCAAAAAGACAGTAAGTAGCATTCAGAGTTTGGCAATTGTTTGTGACGAGCCATCAAATTACGTGTGTTGACTAATTGCGAATAAATTAAGTGCGATTTGTTCGTGCCGTAAGGCTCACTTTTTGAGTACAATCGTGCATATCTACATTGAAAAGCGCATATATTGAAAACAGAAGCGTTATCGCCAAAAATCCCATGGATTATCATCTCACACGCAAGCAAGAGTCGCGTCCATTGCACCACATGGGCTCAAAAAATTCGCAAACGTTTACACTGTCTGCATCCACCAAAACATCAAGTTTCCAACAAAGTTAATGCATTAGCATATAAAAGTTGATCATGGCGATCGCTTACTGCTACTACTCCTGATATTACAGAAGAAGAGAGATTCTGTATAAAAAATTAAATAACTTTCAAAAGTGTTTGCTTGAACAAAACTGTTGTTTGTTCTGTCCATTAGTCCATTTGCGGATTCTGTCCACGTTTGTAAACGTTGCAGTGTTTCATACGTGTATGTTACATACTCGGGCAAATTTTATGCGGGCTTGACATATTTCCACCAAACCGTGGATTTTTTCCCGCACTGCAGGATTGACGTTAGAAATGTAATAAAATTCGCATCGCAAAAACAAAAAACATAACATTATCCACAATTTCAAGAAAATTTTCAATAGGAAAGTAGTTGCCAAATCTGGGAAAATTCCCCTTAGCTGTTCTTGGACTTGATATCAATTGCAGACAACGACATGATATGATAATTCAAGCATGGATATCAGGGCAAGTTTTTTATTTTTCATACATAAAATTATTAATAAGCATAAGGCGTTTGCAATTAGGTCAGTCAGCCTATACAAAGGCTTGAGGCAAGTGCTGCTCACGTAACAAGTGATCAGCAATGCATGCATTTTGCGAATACAACGTTACATACGGCAGCAAGCAGTATCTCACGTACTCCACAACACTTTTTATTCGTACATACAAGCTATCAATCAAAACGATTTACAACTTCTGACCTACTAAATAACTTTTAAAGTCTTATAAGTTTTACCTTCAGTAGTTACATATCTGCCATTTCTCATCATCAACAGCAGCTCAGGCTTCTACTTGACTGACTGACTCACTGTCTTCTTTGTCAGGTGTCTTCGAATAGCTTATTGAAATTTACAACTACTATGATTTCAACACCTAATTGCTTTGAATCTGTGGAAACTGACTGGAATCAGTTCTTGCCGTCATTGAAGCGATCAGGTGTAAACAAACAATATTCAGACTTTCTTGTGGTTCTAGTAGATAGACACTATAATAGACTAATTTGCAGAGGTGTGAAAACCTAATTTGAAGGGATGCTATTGTTGCCTACGTTAATTACTAATTAATCTGATGAGAACTTTACATGCGTCAAAGTCAATTCATGCAACTGGGATATGAAACGAAAATGTTCTGGCATCGCATCCCGTGCAGCGACATCGGTAGTGTAATTGATTGAAAGTTTGTTTAACGTTTGTTGTCGATCTTTCGCGAGAGAAAAATGTTTGCTGGAGACATTAAAAAAGTATTTAATAGGTAAACTATCATTCGAGATTTTTCTCTTAATTGTTTTTCAACTTTCCAATTTACAAATCTAGCTTCCTCATCCACTACCTGTTTAAACAGCGTAATATTTTCGATAATGTGGTAATTTCTATTCATCTTTGCTTGTTGTTTGGGTTTTTAATGAGTTTGAGGTGCAAGAGATTCTATGGTAGCGTCATTTGGTCACATTATAATCGTGTCGTTTGTACCCTGCAAAAGCCCTTTGGCAATTGATCCAATTAATCAAAAACTTATGCTGCTCCACCCATCCCAGATGACTTGTTGCCGCCGTCCATCTGTAAGTGATCTGGGTTACAAATTATCTCAGCAACGTTGCGAATAATCCAATTCGCAATAAACATCGAAGGGCGCGGTGCGTCCCTTTTCGGATCAACTTTCGCTTGACAGTCAAATTTTGGCGGTAAACTTTTTGCCCCTTGTGCAACGTGAACTGATCATAGTTTTTAAGAAGACTAAATCCCTTTAAATCTCATTAGCCTCGGTGCTTCATTCCCTTGCCTTCGGAATGACAGGATTCTCACAGTAATTCAAGTCATACTGTATGCTCATGACAGTGAGTTTGGCCTATTGCGAAAAAATCCGGGATATATTGCCAAAAAGTTCCCTTGCCTCACATTGCATAATTGACATTTGCGTGCAAGTTGTAGTGTCGTGTGTCAACGTTACTCTTTCATTATTCTGAGCCTGATTCTCAGATTCATTACCTTCTCTGCATATTCTTTTTGGTTAATAAAGCTGAAAAAGCCATCAAGTGTGTTTAATTCCCATTGTACAAGACAGTAGCTTCAGACATAAATAATTGCAACGGCGTAGATTCTGTAACCGCATTGTGCATGCAAAATGTCACAGGATTTGACACTGAGAACTTAGACATACAAGGTTAGCACGCCTGGGAAATTTGTAAAGGCCATAAAAGAGGATATAAATTTGTATTTGCAGAAACTTGTAAAAGTCTCATCATCTCTAACGGATTGCATAATTTGTGTCAAGTTTGCGCACTCTTTTCCACGTATGTGTCTAATCACTTCTCACCTGCCCTTCCATTCGTATAAATGTGAAGTAAAACAATGATTGGGAATTTCTGAGTACGGCACACATATCAAGAACATAATGCACATGTGAATGACTCATATCAGGATCTTCGACAATTGCGCTCAAGAATGAAAATTACGCCGCTGATGATGGCTACTACAATGGGCAGCTTGAAATCAATTATATAATCTAACACACATAAGCGAAAACGAGGTGCTGACACCTTAGTTTCATAAACTGGCATTTTGTTGATTGGGCAGTTGGATTGTTTCGAGTCCTGAAGGTTGCAAGAAAAAACATTGTCTATCTACAGTCTAGAAGCCGGCAAAACCTAGGACACGTTGAAAGATTAGTTTTTTTTACCAAGAACACCTCGAGCTTAATTCACACGTTCAAAACTATTACCGCAAATTCAACGGAGTTTACTTTATTAATGAACTCAATTTGAGCTTCGAAACACTTTATTTGCAAGGTTGCATACTTTTGATTTGAGGCTTCCGATTTTTTATCCTCTCATCTGCTTCTGCTGCTCAGTACTGGAAACGTGTTCAAAGTCGATGCTTCAAACCCATCTGTCAAATATGACCCATACAAGGTTGCCCAATTTTTGACATTGAAATTAACGGCAACAGCCTCATATAATTTAGTTCCGACAGATGAGTTTCAAATCGGTTATTGCGAAACCTTTACATGGTGACTGAGCACGTAATGTACGTATATGTGGTGTGTGTACGCATTTACAGGAAATTACACAAGTTTGCCTTTAATTTTCGTCTTGGTGGCCATTTTCTTTTATTAGAATTATGGCGACGGCAGTAAAAACTTGGCATTGTTGTGTCCACTCAAGTTAAAGCAGCCGTGTACTTTAATTGCACCTTTGTAACAATAATGACACAAGATCAGTAGCTTTGAGCATGACGACTTTTAGAGGCGACTAAAAGTGTGATTGGGTTCTTGTCAAATCATCAAATTAAACCAAGGAAATAAAAATAACTTACGACTAGGCCACTTGAACAGGATGTACATACAAAGAAACGCACAAGTTCGCCTGCATTAAAAGGCAAATTTGTTTATGGACATTGAGCTGCAGGCAATTAGGACTTTTGTGAATAATAGAAAACATGTGAGAATAGAAACTGTCAATTGAAGGCTTGCAGCCCACCTACCTTCTCGGGTATTATTTGCCAAATTAGGTGGAAGCTGATGATGATTGCTTGGGATAATGCCCATGATGACATAGCCAGGCAAGCAGCAAGTTTAGGTGGGAGAAAAGTAGTCACTTAAACAAGGCTAACCCTTTATTGGGAGCTTGCGTAAGTAAAAACTGCGGACAAGGTTTGTGTGACAACTTTCTCTTTCCGAGGACGTTCTGAAGCTTTAGGATTTACCACTATGGCTTATGCAATAGTTTTTCTGTGTATTTGTCACTCATCCCCACCATTCTTATTTTGGGCGCAGACAGAAATAGTCGGCAGCCTTTTGCCAAAATGCCAAAAACTATTACTATTCATGTGCATATGAATTTGAATTTTTTTCGCAACGTGATCCAAATAGGTTTTGGCAGCTTTTAAATACTGTCTGCATTTCCTTTATTAGGATTTCGTCACCTGAAGACACTGATGCATTTTTGGACTTTTGTTACATCAGTAAAGAATCCAAACTTTATTGTGCCAAGAAAGCACTTGTTTGTATGAAGTCCCAAAATTGCCAAGCAAAGAAAAACTGCATTTTCATCTTTCGATACAATTTAGGTAGTGAATTGTTGAACATTTCAGCCGTTAAAAGATATTCAAGTTTGTCTACGCTAGCTAATGGCTAAACTATACTGGTTTAAAGGTTGTGCATAGCACCTGTAGCGTCAATGTTTGGGTACTTGGAAAATGAATTGGTTCGCCAACTGCTTCTGTAGGAGCAATCAGCATAGCATTCATTAATCGCCCTTTTTGATGATATAATAATAATTGTATACGCGCAGCATAACAGCATTTCCTCTAAATCTTGTCTTATTCTTCCTATGCAAAAAGGTATGACTTACCTGCGTTTACGGACAGTGCACACATGGTCAGTGCATCTGAACGTTTTAAACGATCTCTTTTTGCTAATAAGTACATAAGCAACTTGGTGACGGCAGCCTTACATACTGCATGAGGATATTTGCTCTTTCGCTCCTTAACGTTAAGGGATTTAATGGCCAATGGCCAACGGAACAGAACGATAATTCAAAGGTGTATATTAGCTTGTGTCTTGTGTGTAAAGCACGTAGACACCACGAGTGTTTATAGGCAAACCGCCGCGGTTGGGCAACACGCAATCGTAACTCGTATCTGATGAAGGTTTATTTCATCTGGCTTGGAACTTTCGCTTTTAAAATAACCAACTTGCAAACTATACAGTCCGTCGTCAGCGTCGCAACCATCTTCTACGCTACCTTTTGCTCTCGCGTCGACTCAATCTATTTCAATCTTATGTTTCTTGGTGATCACTTAGCGGCATGTGTCTTGAGGGTTTCTAGCGAAAAAGTGTCAACAAACATCACCTTTGCCAATAGAACATGTTGTGGTGTTGGTTGATACCAGTCTGGATTTTTATACAAAATTTGTGAATTGTGATTTAACGTGAAACTTGTTTCTCCAGGCCTTTACGACCACAATCAGACTTTCAAAATGAAGTGGACAGTGCTCACCGTGGCCCTTGCCCTCTGCAGTCCCATTTACAGTTTGCCAGTTTTCGAAGGCGAATCTAGTAGTAGTAAAGTAGAAGATATTCTATCCCAATCTGAACTTACCTCAAGACTTCGACGGGCAGATGAAAGCCTTCCAGTTTCGGAAAAATCAACATCGACAACCAGCAACACTGATACCACTCAAGTGGCTGAATCAAGATCCGTAAGTCGAATATTATTTAACTTTTTACCAATTCTACTGTCTAAATACCGCTAATTTAAACAGAAACCACGTTTATAACAGCTGACATACTTGAATTTAATTAAGCAAAAACCCTGGTCAGTAAACAATAAAAAGTTTGTTGTTCATATCTATCAACAGGTGCCAAACATATTAACGATGTATACAATACAAATGCTTGAATCTAAAATCTTTTTGGTAGATGAAGTGGCAGAATCTTTTCAAGTTTTGTCTATCAGAAATGAACATCAGTTTTTTTGTTAGGAAGTTTGGATGGATTGTATCAAAATTTAGTTCCTTCCTTAAGCCCTTGGCATTACAGCTGTGTACCAAATTTGACTGAATGCAATATAGTATCTGAATCTGATTACTGATTAGCACCTGTACATACCAAGAAACTTTTGCAATAGCGGAGCCTGTAATTTGTCGCCATTATCGAGCTGAATGAGGTATTCTTTTGATGTATAATTTCTTAACACCCCGTAGCCATCAAAGTGTATAATTAGAAGTCAATAATTCTATGACCACAAAGCAACCGCAAGATGAGCTTCGTGGCGATGTCATGTAGCCGACTTGAAGATCGCATCGATAAGAATTTTTTGCAGTAATGACACCCCATCATTCAAAAGCTTGTTGAGCGAGTGTTGTTTGTGGGTTGCATCATTGAATGAAACGACAGCGACAAACTGCAATTACAAGAAGCAATCCGGTTTGCAGAAGCAAACGCCCAACATGTATACAGAACGTTTCGCGCAATCTACCGGTTTGGCGCCTTACGCAATGAGAATTAGCAAACCAGGTTGATTTACAATTAACATCAATCAAGTAATCTTGAATTTTTTCCAGGATGAAATCGTCGATGTTCTCAAAGCATTGAACTTGCCAGCGGATTTCGCCACCCCAAAAAGGGCTGTTGCTGTTAGCGAAAACGATTCCATTCCTTCTCCAGTAGCCTCGGCTTCTTCTTCTGATGCCACCATTTCAAGCTCTCCTCGTGTTACCCGTCAATACATGACCGGAAACGCCATGTTGGACAAGATCATGAACTGTCCCTGTGCAAAGGAACAATTGTCTGCTGTCGGTGTCAAGGGAGTCGAATACTTCAACCAGCCCAACCCAGCCATTTATCGTGAACCACCCTACGGACCTGACGCTCTCGGACCTGGAGATGTCATTGCCAACAACTTGAAGAGTGTCGGAGGAAAGACCGGAAACGTCTTCGGACAAGTTATTCGTCTCCTTCTCGGAATTCCCAACTTGGCTTTGTCCCTCTTGAAGCCTTTGATTGTCGGAGTTGCTGATACCGCCGCTCAAACTACCGATGCTGCTGCCGGTGTCACTGCCCAAGCCGCTAAGCAATTGCCTGTGGTAACCTAATTTTTTCGTCTTTCTCTTGTTCCTACATGATATTGACATGTGACTTAAAAACCACAATAGCAAAAACTTAGGTGATCCAAAAGCTGCAGAACTCGATGCATGAGACGATTCTGCTCCATAGCCTAAAAAGCCATCAGCAATCAACGTGACCGTAGATTTCCCATTCCTACAATGTATTTCACAACCAATCCTACCGAGTTGATTGTCATTGCGCCTGTCTATTAGCCAAAATTTAGGACTTTACGTTTGTACATGTAGGCAACCAAGTACCTTTGAACTTGATCGCTTCTCTTGAAAGTCACACTCTAACAATTCGACTCGTAGCAAAAAAAACACATCAACATTACTGCTTTGATTGCGTTTATAGAATTGGGCAATGCAGGATAATTGAGGCGACCACGGAAAGGCTTACGTATTACAGAATTGCATGTATGACGATTGGAAATACAGGCGGCAGGCACTATTGAGAAAACAAAGCAAATTTTGTTAGCCCTACAACGGTTAAACTACCAGAGATTGAAAATTTTGAAATTTTTATAACATTTCCTGCATTGCTCATGTCGTCATACCTCACACAGATTAAACAAAAGTGTCACTTTTTGATTTTTTGATAGCAGATTTTAATCACATATTCTCTATGCAAAGTAAGGCCCACGTCAAAGGAAAGAAATGAATCTCTCAAGTAGAAAAAGGACACTTCCGCCCAAATTTTTGCCAACCGTGTGAAAATTCACACACATGATGAATCGTAGACTTGGTGACAGGTGCCAAGCAGTCGTGCAATTAAAAACCCTTTTTGTTTAGTCCCTCCCCCATGTTTCAAACTATTTCAATACCTGGTCACTTTGTTACGCTTTTTTGGCTGTGTCTTACATCATCTCCGGGACGTGAACATTTGAGGAACCGATGACTGACTGAAGGATCGACTGTGGATAACCATTTCCCTTTTTTGACTTTACGGAACAATAAGTTTGAACCTTATGTTTCTGTGACGCTTCTGTCTCTTCAGTCCTTGCAGTAGATTAACTCGTAGTAGACTCTTTACGTTTCTGATTTCAGTTCTCGTACACAAAACTGCAAATCCGTATTATACTTTTACTGTCTCCCTGCTCTTTTTTCTCCATCTGACTTTGATCTTTACTACAATGTTTTTCCCAAAGTGATGGCGCGATGCTAAAAGAGTTTTATTTACAGGCTATCCGATCTGGAGCCGTCGTCATCAAGCGTTTGATGGAAACCTTCGGAGATGTCACCGGAAGCTTGCTCCACGTATTCTCCAACTTGATCGCTTCCTTGGCTGCTGCCAAGACCAGTTTGTCCGGAACCTTGCCATTCGCCTTTGACATTCTTGGTGACCTCAGCGGTCGTCTGGCCACGACAGTTGGAACCGCCGTCGACTTCATCTCAGGAACGACTGAAGTGCTCAGCGCCGGAGTTGTCTCTGCTGCCAAAACAAAGGGCAATCTCTTCTCAGGTCTTGTGGAGGGAGCCAAGGGCTTCCAAAACGGACTTCTCGAAGGCATCAAGTACGGTGTCAATGACGAACAACCTCCAGTGGATCCTAACGATAACGGATGGAGACGTTAAATTTACCTCCGAGAGGTATAGTCACTATAAAAGTAGTGTATATTTTTGTACGTAGAGTTTAATAAATTAATTCGCGCCTGTCCCTTGGTTTCCGTCCTATGTATTTGTAACTTGATTCCAGCTATATTTTGTTACGTTTATTTTAATTCTGATTCCCTGTCCAAAAGTTGAAATTATTTTTTGTTATCCAACAATTTTTCCGTCCATATTAGCTTTTACGTGTGTGAGAACTAGATTGTTGTGTACTGTTGAACTTTCAAATTCGCCAAGCTGCTCGCCACATGTGTATGAAATTGGTCACCTCGTGCAACACTTAATTAACGAAGGTAAACTTGATTACCCCTGGCCTATATATTCTATTAGTAACTGTCGCCGTCATGCTCCTTTATCAGTTTGAGGGGAAGTTGAATTGCCAAGTCTTTTCCAATTAATAGAGCACAGTGTTACAAGTTTACCGCCCATGTACTTTTGTCTCCTTAAGATCATAATTACGTCATCTCCTGCAAGCATATTTAATGCGCAACCAGTTTAAGGGACAATCAGCTACAGGTAGCAAGTAGAAGCCAACATCAATCAACTGGCGACGATTTAAACATTTTTAGCCAGAACATAATAGAAAGAACGTGTAAATAGGGACTACCCTTTCAGGATCTTGATTATTGCAAAGTTTGCCCATTTGAGAGTCTTGCTTCATATACTTTAATGACCATCAACAACATGAGCAGCAGCAGGTTTTGATATAACCAATTCCGCAAGTGATAATGGCCAACGGCAATTCAATCAAGCGTGCGTACCAAGCCGGCCGCTTGACCTTTGCAGACTTCCCAAGGGTTGCAAAATTCCAGCGTTGCAAACAGTAATCCCAAATCGGAATCTTCAGTGGCGACAGTATTGAGTTTCTCGAATGTGCCTTCTTGAATCAGTCTTTACAATTGATAATGTTAAATATCCCATAGATTTAAAGCTAATTCTAATCGCCCATGTGATGTACTTCTAGTGAATGTTAGTACTAGTAGGATAGGTTACTTATTGGTGCTGAAACAATCTTTGATCGCTGATTTGCGAGCAGGGAAGACTTTTATGGGATGAATTCACACTTCACCCCTCGCACTGGATGAACATTAAGCTCACGCAAGAGTCAGGGTAGTCATTTTATTAAGTACCCGGGCTTTTGCCTTTAGATTTATGTCAGCGCTACTGGTATGCATCTGTCTAGTTGTATTTCGAATAGATGTAAAAGCTAACGTGTCTGCGATATATTTTTAATGTGATTGTCAACGCCTTCACGTGTCAACGTTTGTTATTGTATCGTTTCTTCAACTCATGTGTTTGAAAGTCACGTGTAAGCGATTATAAGTTGGATTTTGATGTAAAAACAAGAATAAATTTCGTTGTGTACACAAGTCCCGATATGTATTGCGATTTTTCTCTTAGTCTGTAGCGGCTGGCGCTGGCGATATCTTTCAGCCCAACTCAGTGTGAGCATCTGGAAGCGTTTGTACTGAATGTTTGCGGAAAACAGCTTGAAAACAAAATTTAGTTTCAAAACTTTATTGGGTTATTACAGACGCTGCGCAGACTGTTTCTGCAACTTTACAATAGTAAATTACATGGCGTAACAAACCCAGATCACTTGACCACTAAAGATACCTGCATCATTGTGCTGTCACTAGACTACCTTACTACTACTGTTTCCAGATCCCTTAAACTAATTCAGTAACAGTACACGTCACCCATTAAACAGTCGATCCCAGCCCGTGGAAACAGTACGTATTTTGTCCTTGAGAGTTACAAAAATATAAGAACCCGACACCTAGTAGGAAGCTCAATAAATTATGTAGTAGTAGTCTGGTAACTTTGGCCAATTCATCGATTCTAATTTAGTCCCCAACAGTACACCTTTGCCGCTTGGCAAAATAGCATAGTACTAACTTACATAAAAGCATCAGTAAAAGTAAAGTCTAGTTCAGTATAAGAGGAACTCATTCAGTCACTCGTATCAACGTATCGTTATGAATAAATGTCAACTTGGGACATTTACCTTGCATATTAGCACCAGTACAGTAAATTACAACTTAATGAACTTCGCATCATTGAGAATTGTTTGGCTTCTTGCATAAAATATACCCCAAGAAAATGAACGTCATTACCCCGTCAAAATGTACAGTTTGTGGAACGTAAAAGTAACTAACTAACCTTCGTATTTAAGTACACAAATTGTATTTACAAGCACCATCTGTGCATCAGAGCAGTGTCTTGCTGGAATTCTAGTCGTATAACGCATAAATATTATGTCTAAATGAGAGACCCCGACGTTGTGTATGTACTTGTGTCACTAACAGCTATCATATCAGCTAGATATTATCGTACTTGGGTATAAATAATGCGTCACTTATGTTTAGTACTAATTACAGCTATTTCTCCAAGGGAAGGTAACTGGATAAGTCAAAGAGGCGAAATCGTGTACGGGCGAATTCAGTCCTCTTTTGAAAAACCGTATACAACTTCCCTTGATTGTCTTTTGCAACAAGGCCCACCAACAAGCACTGAAGCTTGTTGTAGAATGTAATTGCTAAAATATAGTTGCTAGTTTACATCTATGTCCTAACGTAAAGACTCAATGGCACCCTCGACATCAGCAGCAGCAGATGGACGACGACCTATCAATAGTTTTCGGTGAAAGTCATAGACTTTCTTGTTCTTCTTATAGATTCGAAATAGTTGTGAATATGGTTCCATCGCCTTCGAACCAAAATTCAATCATGTTTGCACCTACTAATCAAACTATGTACAAGTTCCACAGTTATGTGTTACAACAAACAATTGGGAGAATGGCAGTCTTAAGTAGTCAGTTAAAATCAAGTCAAGAGGAATTTTGGTAGGACACGAAATGACGTAAGGTTCCCACACGTTGTTTTTGGAAGACCCAAAGAAGTGTCCCGAATTGAACATCGAAAATGACGAATAATCCTGATACACACTCTCAAGGCTTGGTGGGAACTAAGTACAGTAAAAACTTGATAATTAACTATTGAAAGAGACTACTTCATCTTGATGTTTGTATAGCTGCTATCATTTTTCTTAGCATTGGTTCAGGTTGACATTCTCTAGGATCGCACTCCATCATTCCTGTAGCTCCACACCTGTAAAAGCAGTAGAGAAATTAAGTAAATTTTGAGTAGGTATGATGACATGGAGAATGCAATCATGCTTTGCCAATAACTTACCTGCACTCAAGGCAAGGTCCGGATGCTGTAAGAATGACTTGTCCAGTTTCGTAATAATCGCCCTGGTACTCACAGCCTGGCCCTGACACAATGTTAGCTCCGGCAACAGGTTTATCTGCTGCCTGGAAAGAGCTTCCGAGATTCTCCAGCATTTGGTTATGGTAGAAGGATGGCGAGTAAAGTGGCGAAGCCGTGGTAGCGTTGCTACCAACTGGACATTCGTACCTCGGGCAACAGAATCCTGGAATAGGTTCTTCATAACAGCCTGGGATTGGAGGTGGGCAAGATTGTTGCAAACAGATAATGTCTCCGCGGAAACAGAAGCAGAAATCGCAAGGGTCGTCTCTCGGAATCTGTTGAGCTGACATGTACACTTTGCCGTCAAAAAGACAAGCGCCGCTAGACAGTGCTGGACTTGACGTCGAAGTCGTTGGGTAAGGCCAAGCGGCTGGAGATTGAGTAACTGTCGTAGTTACAGTGACAGGATAAGTGGAGCCTGGAGGAGCTGTTGAGACAGTGGTTCCGTTGAAGGCCATAAGATCGCCTTCCTGTACCATACTGTCAATGAGTGAGTCTGTGGTAGATGGCGCTTCAGTCGTCGATGTAGTCGTTGAAGTTGTTGTGGGGGTAGTGGTAGTCGAAGTGATTGGAACTTCAGTTGTGGAAAAGGTGGTTGTTGTAACTGGAGCCTCTGAAGTAGTTGAAGAGGTGGCTGTGGTTGTAACTGGAACTTCTGAAGTTGTGGTGGAGAGAGTCGTGGTGGAAGTCACTGGAGCTTGCGTGGTAGTTGAGGTGGTGGTAACGACAATTTCAGCTTCCTGAGTTGCTTCCGAGACCTTTTCAGTAACCTGAACGGCTTCAGTAGTGGTTGTAGTTGTTGGGGCAGCAGTTGAGGTGGTAGTGACAGGAGGTTGTGGCTTCACGACTGGAGTCTTGGAAGATTCAGAAGATACAACAGACATTGAGTGGGAGACTGAATTCATGACTGACGAGACTTCAGTTTGGCTGTTGACAATCGTGCTTCCTTCAGTGGATACGGAAGTGGGCTCAACTGTAGTAGTGGACGACACTTCGGGTTGGACTGGTGCAGACTCCTTTTCTTGGTTGCTGACACTGACTGTTTGCTGATCGACCGGTAGTTCGGTAACGTCGTGATGGACATCCTTGTCATCCTCAAGGGGAACACCAGTTGTCTCTGGAGCAACTTCAATGGATGGCGCTACTGAACTACTGGCCATAAGTTCGGGTTGAACTGGTGCGGCTGAGGATGATACATCAAGGGGTTCGACGGGAGCCACAGCAGGTTCGGATGTAGTGGTTTGTTGGGGTAACTGAAGTTCGTCGATAGGAGCGGAAGGCTCAATAGTGGAGGCGTCAACGGGCGCACTTGGAATAGTAACAGGAGCCCCGGTGGTAATTGCAGCTGGCTCAGGTGTGACGGTGACAACGGGTCCAGCGTTGGAATGTTCTGTAAGTAAAAATAGGTTCCTCACTAACTGAAAAAAGAATTAAGGTGAAAATATATTCTCTTCGAAGTTGCTAACTTACCACAGTCATACTCGGGACAACAAATGCCAGTTTTGTAATAAGGTTTGCAGTCACCCATATCTGATGGTGGTGGAGCACAATGGTGTAGAAGACAGTGGACGATGCTGTTTTGGCATGCACAAGCCAATTGGCAAGGGGTAGAGGGAGGAATACGGGAGCCGTTGGCGTAGGTAATACCTTCAACAAAACAGGAACCCTCACCGGGAACTCGACTTGGGCCGGGTCGATGGGTTGAGACAAGTTCTTCGTCAGATTCGTAAGTTGCAGTGGAAGCACTGTCTTTGTTTTCCGTGGAGCTTGTGCTAGTGGATTCGACAGATTTATCAGTGGTGGTGGTCTGAAAAAGCTGGTCATCGTCAGGTTCAGCGGAACTTGATGAGCTGGTACTCGCATCGTCGTGGGCCTGAAATGCCGGAGTACTAGATCCGTCAATGCTGTTGTTGTCGGCCGATTCTGAGGAAACTTCGACGGATTTGGAAGTTGTTTGTTCCGTAGATGAAACACTGCCAAATGTGGTGACATCCACATTTTCAACATCACCAGAGGTGGATGAAGAGATTGAAGCTTCTGTGGATCCTACAACATTGTCTTCGGAAGATTCGTCCTTGCTGACTCCAACAGTAGTAGCAGGTTCGTCATGGATAGTCTCTTCTGTAACGGCTACCAGTGGTTTTTCTGATGATTTTTCGGTGACTACTTGAGGCTTCTCTGACGGGATTTCAGTAACTAAAGGCTTTTCTGAGGTCTTCTCAGGAGCCGCTGTGGTTTCTGGTTCTACTGATGCTTCAGCAGGCGCTTGAGAAGTTGCAAGCTGTTCTGGGACAACTGGAGTTTCAGAGGTGGTGACAGGAGCTACTTGATCGACCTTTTCGCTAGCGGCATGTACGGTTTCAGAAGTGCTTGATGGTGGTACTTCAGTTGGATGAGTATGAACGGCGTGTTCTGCTTCAGTTTCCTTATCATCGTGTCCGATTTCATTTTGTGCTTCTGAAACGGCAGTGATGGTGGTGGTGCTGGCAGTGATTGGTTCAACGGTCGTATGAACTGTTTCGTTTTCCTTGTGAAGTGGCATAACTGGAATCATGTTGTCACTGGGATCTTGTTCAGGGATGATGACTTGGTGGTCGCCGTTGTTGGTAACGTTGAACTGACTGGAAGTCTCCTCTTGAGCCGGAGTAACTTTTCCATCTTCAATTTCAGAGCCGTCGGCCATTGGGCTAGTCGTTGTAGGAACCTGAGCTTCTGGTCCGTTATCCACGGCGGTAGTGCTGGAAGCCTGTTCATTGTTTTGCTGGGTCGAGGCAGGGGTGGCTTCGGACGGCAATTGAGGCAGAAACGTCGTTTCTTGAGCAGACACCGTTGGAAGTACTGACTTGACAGTGGTTTCGCTAGCGGCAAAGATTTCGTCGCTAGTTGAGGCAACATCCTTGGGGGTAGTAACTGGGATTACCGGAATGGCTTGAGAGGTGGTCACTTCTTCCTTCTCATCACCCATCACTGGAGCAACAGTAGTTTCCGGAACGACGACATCTTCAACGGCTGGTTCAGGCTTCATCGATGATTCCTCAGCAGCAGCAGCTTGTGGCGGGACAGTGGTCAATTCCAAATTTAATTCTGGTTCCTCTGGCTTTTCTTGTGGTACAATAGGTTGAACTACTCCAACGACAGCGGAATCAGTAGAGCTTGGTTGTTCTTCTGGAACGAAGCTCTGTTGAGTGGTCGCAGGGACTTCATCATCAAGGGGAGCCGAGGTCGTTTCAACAGTTTCTTCTGGAGCTTGAGAGCTGACTTTAGCAGCTTCGGTGGATGTGGTAACTGGTTCTTTTGGGATAATGTTCTCAGTCTGGGCAGCTAATTCAGGTTCGTCATTGTTGCTGGTTTGGGCAGCTTGAGTTGTAACTTCTTCGGTGGCAACAGAAGGTGCGGATTCATCGCTAGTGGGGATCTTCACGGTGGTTTCCTGTTTGGGCTCCTCGTCGTTAACAACGGTCGCTTGTTCATCGATGGCAGGTTCAGTGGTTGAAGATGAAGCGGCGGTGGGTTGGGATGCAGCCGTGGAAGATGCAAGGGCTTCAGCGGGAACGTCATCGGTGGCAACTGGGACGGTCGTCAATTCAACTTCCTCATTGTTTTCACTTGAACTTGATGGATGGTCTGTCGTTACACCAACAACTGTGTCAACTTTTTCAACGTCTTGGACGGGCGCAGCAGGAGCTTTTTCAGTAGTTGATGGCGTCATAAGGCTCTCAGCAGGGGGACCAGTTGGAGCATCGTCAGGCGTTTCAACTTCGATAATTACCGGTGCATTTGTCACAGAGGCCAACTCATCCTGACTTTGAGTTTCTTCTGGAACAGAGACGTTTTCGTCATTGGCAACTACACTTCCGGTGGTCGTGGCTTCCAGTTCTACCGATGGAGCGTCGGATCCTTCAGTAGTCGATGGAGCTGCAGGTGGCTGGGCAGAACTTCCAGGTGGAGAAGATGACTGAGCTTCAAGTCCTTCGTTGACAACTGGAATGGTCGTAGCTTCCACAGCAAGGTCGTTGTTAATTTCTTCTTCTGCGGCCGTAGTTTCAGGTGTTGCCTTTTCGGTAACAGCAGGAACTGAAGTTAGTTTGGAGGCAGTGCTTGTTTCCAGCATTTCAACGTTAGAGTCTTCAGCGGTTGGGGCAACTTCAGGCTTTCCTTCTTCTGCAATCGTGGACGGGATTGTTGTCAGTTCGATAACATCGTCGTTCTCAACAGGTGCGACACTTGCGCTAGTTGTCTCGCTCACTACATCCAGCATAGCAGGCTTTGAGGTTTCTGCAAAAAAATCAAAACACTTTGTCAATATCTCCATTAGAATCCTTAATGTTGGGTTGGTTGGTTAACTATTATTGTGATTGGTGTGTAAGTAATAAGGCCACGAAATGGTGTTGTTGTAGATAAAACAGCAAAAATATTCTACTGGGCTATTTACACGAAGACTGCGGATTTCAACAAGGAGCTCAAGTTTTTCAACCAATGTTTTTGAAAGTCAATGTCTCACGTTTTGCAAAAAAAACCTTTACATTCCGCTTAGCAATTCAATGTTCATTCTGTACAATAGCTCATAACGTTTATGACGACGGCTGGAACTTTAAACAAGCTTAAATAGTCGTTTAACGTTTCCCCTTTTACCTACGATCGTGTGAGTTTTTAGCAAGCGGTAGGAAATAAAGGAAAATGCAGTTTCAAAGTTCCAAAAAGACCAGCGGAGTTGTTCAAACAAAACTGTTTGATAAGATCAAGATTCAAAAAGGCAAAAGGAAAAGGGACAGAGCTTGAGAAGGAAGCTATTTTGTATAATTCGCAGTTTACCATTGCCATTAAACTTTCTATCTTGTCTGGTACTTCCATCTGTAAAATATAATGAAAAAATGGAGGACTGTGGGAAGCATGCATTATGATCCATCAGGATAATTTTGGAGACAGTAAACGGAAGAAGTTTTACGATGTGAAAAAAATCAGGAGGCGATTTCTTACGGCAAGTGTATTTTTCCGGGCAACATTGTCCTTCTTTTGGAGGAATAGCTGTACAGTTTCCAACTTCATTCTCGAGAGGGCTTCCACAGTCTTGAACGGCGCAAACAATCTGAAAAGTGAAATTGTGTTAAGTTTGGTCTGGACGAAGCAAGAATATCCTGAATAAAACATAAACAAATTCGTACATCTCCCATAAGGCAGTAACAGTGGTTGCAAGGATCGTTGTTGGGACTTGGGACTTGAGATCCATCGTAATAATATTCTCCATCCTTGTAGCACCCTCCAGGGGCGGAAGTGGAGGCTGGAAGACCGATCATGTTGCTAATTGTTGAGGTCATCATGGTGGCAATGCTTCCAAGCGTCGTTGTTTCGATTCCAAGAGGTCCGTCACATTGGTACCGGATTGGGCAGCATACACCAGATTCAAAAACAGGCTGGCATCCTTCAACATGGAGAATACATTCTTGCATGACACAGGCAGTACGATTTCGGATGCAGTAGCACAATTCGCAGGGTTTGTAGGGGTCCGAGGCCACTTGAGCGCCGTCCGGGTAGTACTTGCCGTCCATTTCGCAGCCTCTTTCATAGGGGGCGATTTCAGTGGTGGTCGTCGAGGATACAGTTGCCATCGTGGTCGTGGATGTCGTGGTCAAGACAGCACCTTGCGGCATAAGTGGCACTGGAACTGTAAAAGTCCACCAATTACGTCTCCATTCATCATTCACATTCATACACAATATGACTTTGCAATTCCATTCAAGTGAACCAGGACACTCAAGAGACAGACAGAAAGGCCCACTGCCAATGCCGTTAATACGTTGTGAAAATGACCAACGGTATTTGGCACATCATTAACAACACTTGAAACTTATATACTCGAGAAAATGAAAAGAGTTTAATTAGTCGAATCTCTCGAGTTCAGTCGAGTCTCGGTAATCTTTTGTCTGTTTGACGATGATACTTTTGTTGCAGCCTTTGCTCATTTACCTGTCGTCTCTAGCAGACAGACAGTTGATTTCATTTTCACCTTAAAGGAATATTGTACCGGTTTGCCCTTCTATCCCCGACACAAGCAATTCATTTCGTACTTGACCGAAAGAATTCATTTCCTTCCCACACCAGCCATTATTTCCGGTTACCAAAAAATCTCAACGTATCATCCAATTAACTCGACTGTTTTGTGTATATATTTCAAGTCGATTAATCCACTGCCTGCAGTTGCAACTGTCTGTATGTGCAATATCTAGGCCAGACCGTTACGTCTCAACAAGCACCGACATTAACGCATCCCGGAGGCATTTTAATCTGTTACTTCAATGTCAATCATTATGTAATATCCTGCAAAGACCATCTTTTCTCATCCTGTCAATCACCTTGAAACCTTGGTGTTAGATATCTCGGTGAAAGTCTTTATGCCTTTGTCAATACTGTTTGAGACATGTCTGTCTGTGTGTCTCACATGTTTCCCAATTGTTTATTATTGCTGATATTCCACGCCCTCGACAGCTACCATTTGCTTACCTTCTGGACAAGTGATGACTGGGCAGCATTGGTCCGGCTTCTTTTCAACGGTGCAGTCCTGTCCGATCGGTTTGGTGAAGGGGCAGACTCGGAGGTAACACATGAGCATCGAGTTGTGACAGGTGCAATTTAAGCAGGGCTCATTTGTCATAATTCGCGTTCCTTCCTCGTAATGATTAAACATGTAATAGCAACCACCTGTAGAAAAACAAGATATTTTTTACTCCATGATAATAATTGCAGGCAACAACGTTTACTGTCAAATCTTTATGTGTTCATCATCGTCCAAGTTGCCAACTCTTATTCGCCGCCACTTCATCTATCAAACTGCAGCAAACTTTTCAGGCAGTGTCAAGTCCTAAATCATATCCATCTCCAAGTCAATTCAAGTGTCCATCAGAACAATTCTCATTTTCGTCTTCCTGTCTCCCTGAATACGTCATCTTATTATTCATCCGAGAATGATGAATCAAACCGGTCTCATTCGTCTCATAGTCCCCGCATTATGCCAACAGCAAAAGTCACCACAACTCCTGAATATCACACGCGATTATACTGACTGACTGACTGACTGACTCAATCGGAATGACGAGGGACGTCAATTAAGTTCACTTTACCAGCAGTTCCGTTACTTGGCCACATGTATATATGCAACAAACTCATCGAAATTCCAAGCCTGCTCACTTGGACCTTGAGAGTTCCGGAGCTTAAATGTGCAATCATAAAATAATTTCGCATTTCCCTGCTTGAATTCTCATATAATTTCCCAGCAAATAATAACGATTCATTTACTCCTCAATCCCGTTGCTGGTTGCTTCCCTGTCGCCATCAAATTGCCCCTTCCCTACTGCATTCTCAATTAAGTGCACACATATCAATCTGTGGAAAAAGAATTCCCGTTGTATATAATTTGCCAGTTCTCACTTGTCTGTCTGTCTACCATCCGAGATTCTGTCATTATCTCGTTCGCAATTCCATGCAAAATCACCAATCTCTCGCTCTCTTCCCTACCTTGACCGAAACACCCCTCGCGGAGGAATCTTGTTCCACGTTTGATTATCTTACTCTATTTTATTATCATGTCTTTCGATTGTTTCCCGCTCCCTGAGTAGTGGATCTTACCCACGATTTTTAACGTTAAGCTAATGGGCGTACAATAAAACTTTTCCATCTATAAACCCTTTTGCAGGTCGAACCGAGTTCATCCTATACCACCGAATGGACCACCTCGTTCCGGGAAATACACGCAAGACTCGGCACACAAAGCGGGATTAAAGCTCCATCATTACCAACCAAGAAGGCAGCAAGTAAAGCTGCCAAGGCACCAACAGCACAACCTTCTACACCAGTAGCAGCAATAAACCAATTACAGTCGTAATTATATACGAAAAGTGAATTTCCTTTAATGGACATTTGCAATTCATATCAACTCTGCATCTCTTCCCCACTTTCCTCGCAACTTGGCCTTCAGATAATAAAATTGCCATTTACCTTAACCTTTATCAGTAAAAGCTGAGCTTATCTATTGTGTACTTCAAATTAATACTTGACTGTCTGAGGAGCGTAACTCGATACTCGTCATTTTCCATTTCCTGCCTTTCGACATTCGTTGTTGAAACCTGTTGCTGTTGGCGAATTTTTGTATTATTCATCCCCACCCGCTCAATTACACACATAGCAATCCTTCTTGATCATGTTTGATTCCCATCCCGTATTTTCCCATGCAACATTGAATCTTAATATTCACTCTATCCCTTCAATCAGTTATTCGCAAACATATTAAGCCATTATGACAGGTTCAGCCCAATAAACAAGACTTTGAAACACTGCAGCAATAAACAACATGTATTTTGATTGATGTGACCGTGTTTATTGCACTTTTCTGGATCCACCAAGATTTTTAACCTTTGCTGTTTCATCGGTGCAATAAATCATGTGCCCTGCTCTGGTTTTTCTCCAGTTGGTGATGAGACCACCTTTTAAGTGTTTTTCTTCAAATTGCCCTTACCTGCATTCCTCCAATTTTCACATCCTAATGAAAACTTACGACTCGCGTAAACGCAGCTACGCAGTACATGTAACTTGAATTGGGACAAACTACCTTGGCCAAATTTCTCTCTACTTCCTCATTCCTGAACCTCTGTATCAAACTTTATATTCTCTTAATGAACCTATATTACGTCGTCCCGGATCCAGGTAAAGTACAAAAATTACATTCGCTTGGAAGCACATGCAAAGGTCCTTTGAAATTGCATTACATTCGGATGTAATGACTCAAACAAGCACCCACCAAATAAGCTCGCCATTTCCACTGTATTCATTTGTGTACAAACTTATTTACGCGCACGCACAATTTCTCCATTCCTGGCTTAATTTGCTGTCGCGGAGACGCAAGTGGGCAAAGTAACAATACAAAATTTTTGTATCTTCCAAACACGTCGTCATCATCTTGTCCATAAGTTTTCAACAATAGAAAAAACATTTCCACGTGCTCGACGCTTTTCTTTCAGACGAATGCACCTTGTCAGTCAAAACTGCAGCTTGAGCATGGCTTTTCTCAAAGAATCATTACCAAGCCATAGAGGACCTGAATAATGGAAACATAAATCAAAATTTTCCATCTCGTTTAATGTTGCCACCCTACAACAACAATCAGCCCCTGCTGTTGCTACCGACTGCTAATTTTCTCCATCGCTGCTTCCTTGAACCGAATTCTCCCTTTGAAGCTTCCATCAATCACGACCTTCAGGCTCGACCATTTAAAATGAGTTCAGAGGCACTGTACTTTTACTTTTACTCACAACTTTATTGGAGCTGATTAAACCGGTGGGTAAAAACACTGCAATCAACCAGTGTGTCCAAGCAAGCGTCAGTTGATGCCTGACGTTTTTGCCATTTCCCCCGCATTCCTCCACTTGCAAGTTGCCTGATCGATATGAAATCCGCCACCGCATTCGGCACACCCACTTGCAGGCTACCGCATCGTTAAGACTGGCCGTCCCTCCCTCCTTTGCTACTTAACAACCCCATTATTGTGGCATAAAGCACGTGCAGCCTGTCTTTAAGTTTGACGTACTGGAACAAATGGGATCACTAACACTATTGTCCTTACGCTGAACGAGCCGCTTCGTCTATTTAATAGCAGCGTCCACCGAATCCTTATCACCAGTTGCCAATAATTTATCCATTACCCTAGTCGTCCTCCCAAATACGTCGCCACCATTTACCATCAAGTCCACCAAATCCATCAGATTTTATGCAAACTTTGCCCAAGGTTGCGGCATATAATCGTTATGACAAGTCGCAGAAATCTGATACCACACCAGTCTTGGAGAATATTTGTTTTTTCAATCAAATTCCACTGTCGGTAATTTACGGCAGTTCAACGTCTGGTCGTCCAAAGAAATTGTCATTAAAAGTGGAGAAACAACTTACCTTCTGAGTTTTCATCGTCTATCGCTGGAGCTGTAACAGAAAAATAAAGACGATTATCACTTGATGCAATTAATGATCCGAGTCACAAAGATCAATTTCCTTCGTCATCAGTTACATGGTCCGCGCCGTATCAATTTTTTACCTCAACTTGTTCCATAGGAAGGCGAGCTCTTGGCCCTTTTTGTCGCACGCAATCTTTTGAGACGTTGTTACGAAAAGTCAACAAAAATTCCCTGTCATTTTGCTCTCATTGTTCTTGACTTTTCGCCGTAATTCATCTATCATTTCGCTGTCGTTTGTGGAAACAGGGTGAATAAACTACGTAATTTGGACAAAACGAGATCTTTGAACATCAAATAAAAGTTCCCTCTTCCTCGCCATTAATACCAGATTCCAATGGCCTTGAACAGGTTCAAGAGATTTATTTTTCTACATTTACTGTCACGCCTCAAAATGGTCTCGGCTTCTGCCGTCAATTTGATGACATCATCGAACCATTCTTTAATTGGCGTCTGTCTCCCCAGCACAGTGACATTACGGCATTTTGTAATACGTTTTTAAGCTTGGAATCACGGAATTCCAGTCGTGGCTTCAGGATGATCAAAAAGACGTATATACAAACACCAACTTTCCACCGAGTCCCCGAACTTGAAGAGCATTTAAGCCATGAGTAAATTGGCAGAACGGGTTTCCTACCTGTCGTACGCAAAGATACGGGAAGCCATTAGATTCCCTCAGATTTATTGACTCATAGCCTCGCTTGAAATTTCTGCAACTGTCAACACAGGGAATGGAGCACCTAATTGGAATGTTGCTCGCCCAAACAACTGACCGTAAACGTCATGTAATTGAAAACCATTCATCGATGATAACCATTACTCACCCTTTCTTCCTCAGCAACCTACCACAGAGCTCAACTCCTCAAGACAAGTTTATATCGTCCTGTACAGCATCCTCTACTATAATTTCAAGATCATCAATCAGGCTATCGATTGCAGGTAATCAATGTCTGAGCTTGCAAATTTTTCAACTGCTGATGGTCTTTCTGGCACCGTAGGAAATCATCGGGTTTTACGTAAACTTGCTCACGAGACCTACCTGAACTTGAAATCTCTCGTATTTGGTCAATTTAATGGTGTGAAATAAGAAGAACGCCATGATTGACTTGCTTGCAATTTGTTGCCAAATATTTCTTTCGCCAATTATATTATGACTAACACGTAATGCTGTCTAGCGTGTAAAATTACAATGCCTGACCTTTTCTCCAAGATTCGCACGGATGCAATGGCCCCAAAGTTGGACTTGCTTCGTTTGAGCTTGACTTGAAGCAGCTGTCAGTACTAATTACAGATTGAGTATAAACTCAAGGTAGAGAATTATATAAGCTTATTTACTTCTCGCCGGATTCACACACTGAAGAAGAGTCAAATGGCGTTGAACCGCCGCTTTCTGATGATTGTCTTTACTATATGTTTCCTGCATGGAAGTTTGTGGACCGAAGGTTAATCCATGTATCGAAACGTTGAACGCCTCACATGTGCCCACCAAACAGTATCGTCAGCAGGACCTCAACAAGTGTGAGCGCGCGCACGTAAAGAATTTGTTTCGCTTTTGATTTTGTAAGAAAATGAAAATAATGACTTTTCCTCGTCAACCCACACACGAAGTAAGTACAGGTTTGCTCACACAGAAAACAAAATAGCGGATAAGGTAAAATACAATGATCTAGGCTGCTGCTGCGTCGAATACAAATCTGCCAATTTTTCACCTTGCACTCTCATCTGCCAAAACAAAAGTTATGTAACGTGGGGATGAACGGCGAAAAATTGCTGCTCACAGTCAGAAATCATTGTTTCCGCTAGACTGACGGTACGAGAGGTAATTCATCGCTCCCTTGTTTCGTTCTTATCATTATGAATAAGATTCCATACGTCTGATTGTTGTCCTAGAGCAGTAGTTGTTGTTGCTGCTGCTGTTCATGACATTTTTTCTTTGAGTCAAATTCCCTTGGATTGCCGTGCATAAAACAATGCCATTTCTTGTCGCCATACATGCTCGTCGACTGTGGTACAAGTGCAAATTGGCTGGCTTATAAGTATGAAATTGTTTGTGAATTTACAGGGGAAAGCAGGGAGGAATTTTGCCACCTAAAGCTGGTTAATTCGGAAAGAGACTTTGTTCACCAGAGACAAAAAAGCTTCCGGCTGTGCAGGGAAGCAGGACGGACGATGCTTTCATTCTCTCCTCAAGTTTACGTGAATTCCGCAAATATACAATCATTAGATTATCATTTAAAACCGTCG
>JAQGBJ010000293.1:0-48627 GCA_034698345.1 Sphaeridia pumilis
TACAAGAGTTCCTTCAGGCGACCCGTAGGGAATGATGCGGTAGAGCTCATGAAGAATAGAGTAATTGTTGTGCTCGGCGGAATTGTTTGATTTGTAACTGTATTTGTGTGAGCCGTCAAATTTGAGGGTTGCTGGCGAAGAATGGTGGAAATCACAATCTACTAGTTGACTGCCACCATGGTTACCTACTACTAGGGGAGAGCTGCTGGATTTTGTCCTATTCTGTTCTGGATTATGGCGAGGATAATGAGTTTCTAGTGGCGGTGTTGCACGGCCATAGCGCGTGGGTGGGTTTTTATGACAGTTGCACCAAGTCGAGGATGACGCCGTCATTGAGGGTCGCAGATGAGATTCATGATTGCTACTACTACTTCCATTACAGCAACAACCTTCGGATGACACCATTGAACCAAGTTGACAAGATGCAGCAGATCCAACTCTGACTCCGTTTGTTGTCGGCGAGGGCGAAGGAGGAAATGAACTTGACCTCTGACTCGACATGAACGTAAAGACAAGTAGTTCTCCAGTGTCAATCGACGATGACACATTCTCGGCGCTACTTGAAGCGCTGCTAGTTGAGTAGTAACTACTTCCGCTGTTCCGCCCAATACGCCGCTGCTGGTGTCGTCGCCGCCGCTCCTCCTCCTCTTGTTCCTCTTCTTGGGTCATGACAGTGTTGATGGTCGTCGTAGTGATCAACGAAGTTATCGTCTCTTCTAATGTACTTTGTCTAGAGAGCGAAACGCTCCCGCTGCTGAAGGCACTGTCACTCATTTTTCTCTAGCAAAAGAGTTTTGCTTTCACTAACTCAAGTTTACAATTTCAAACTTGTCCCGGAAGGCCTGCACTTGGCACTTGAACAACAACGACATTCGATTGTCATTTTGAGCACTGAAGTTAGTGGGCTTCGGACTGGACAAGAAGCACTGTCGTTTTTGAAACGCCAACTCTTGAGGCACTCGGCTTCGGAACGTCCTTTCAGTTGCTGTGCTAGCTTCGAACTGCCTGTTGCTTCTTTCCCTAAGGTGGATTTTGTTGTTGTTGGGATCGAATTGGGGGTGGCTTGAGCATGTTTCCTTTTGGATGGCTCGTCGTCTACCTTTCCTGCAATGTAATTGCATTATACAACATGTTCATCTCGCCTCGTCCTTCACAAGAGATTCACTTGAAATTCTCATCTCCTCATGCAACTTTTTTACGTTTGAAATGCATCCCATGTCGGCCGTTGTTGCGTATATGGCGAATGTGGAATTTGTCACTAGCTAAATATAACGAGACTGTTGAAAGAGTGCAAATGACCGATGCATTTATGCATAACATAAGGCTATATCAAGACGGCAAAAATACAAGAATACAGTCAAGACAACACTACCGCAGTCATTTGTCATGATTAAATGTTGTACACGGAAAAGTTGTGAAAGTGCAAGTGATTAGTCGAACCATGATTAATTGTTCCTGATCAGGCCAAAGGCTGTTTTGGATCCGGCAAAAAATCATTTACAATGAAGCTCGCATTCGTTCAACCCGATCTTACTGAGTCCAAATTGGCTGTCCAAAAAACAAGAACTTGGGATTCAGAAAAAAGCAAGTTTAAAATGTTCCAAGTGTCAAACAAGATCAAGTCGACTTGGTGTACTTTGGATAATGGTCAAGTGTCAAGTTACCTTTTATGTACATTTTCGATACTTTGGAGTTTAAAGCCGCACGTGTTTGGTGGTCGAGCTTGAATTTAGGCTGGATACACATTCCGCTAGTGTCTGTCACAGAACGGAGAGAATTTCAAAGACCGTTTATCGATGGGACCATATTTCGGATTATGGATTTTATGCCATACATGGCCAATGGTTTTTGAAAGGTTGCAGGATGCAGTTGACGAGGGTGGAATGTAAAAACATTATTCAACGCCTACAACAAGAGGGAAAAAATAATTTAAAATTTTATAGCCGAGCATATTATTTATACCAAAAAGAAAAAAATGATGGTTATATGATAACAAGCGAGGAATAATAACGATGAGGGAGGTATCATTTTTCGCAAGCGCCGAGCATTAAAGTAAAGGCTGTTGAAGATCGTGTCAATATTTTACTTACCTGAGCAGGGTGTTCAGGTCGTAATGTCAATCAATTGTTGCTCAACAAGACTCAAGTGTCCGAAGGAAGACAACGAAGCGAGAGACGACGAGGACGGAACTGTCAGAAAGACCAGCGGTGGGCCCAAATATGGAGAATTTTCAAGTCTATTATACTGAAAGACGGTTGAGTGGAAATGTGAGAACCTGATTTACTTCTGTTTAAGGTATAAATTAGCCGTGGGTTTCTACAATGGAGTTGTAGGTGGAAAGCGGGATGTCAAACAACAAAACGTCCTGATGGATCGCAATCCTCCGAACTCGTTGAACAGTTTCAAGTGAAAACGAATTTGGACGATTGTTTGCGTGACGACGAGGCCACATATCATCTGCTTGTTTGCAGTAAAAATTACACAGGTGTATGCATTGTCTTGTTGGAATTGGAGGTGAAGAAAGAGACTGAAGCGGGAATTGCTGTACAAATTAAAGGTGGGATGAGGTGAGGTTGTCGTCATAGTCAGAACCAGCAGTGGTCACAGTAGTAGGAGCAGCCGTGGACATAATTCACCTGGAAGCGGTCTTCTTCATGTCCGCCTGTCTCGGCGTCTGCGAAAACGGCGGGGTATCTGCAGAGTGTCGTGATAAATTTGTGACATGTATCGCAAACTCATAAGACCACATGCTGACAAGGCTGACATTCCTCTTGATACCCCTTTGCCCTTTGCTGGTCTTTTGAATTTTTTGACAATTTGCAATCTTCAAAAACTAACGCGAACTGGGCGACTCTCAAACAAGTGGATGTTCACTCGATGATCTTCTTTTGCAAAAAGGCTTGCTGAGCTTCTGGATGTTGTTCGTTTGCTAACATTGGGATTTTTACAGGTAGCGAACGGAAATCAACAAAAGTTCTTCTGAATCAAGCGAATAATGCGATCATTATTGGGTTTGGACGATAGTAGAAACCGAGTTGGGTTTCCTGGAAAGGCCAAACAAGAAACGTGTAAATGCTGCTGGGTTCTTTTTGAGTGAAGCTGACAGGAGCAGTAGCATACAGAAAGGAGTGCGTTAAATGGCAAATTCAGATCGTTTCGATAAAGGTCGCCTTCACCGCCATTTCCAAGAGAGTTTAGTCCCGCTTTCATCATGTCTGCCGTAGACGGTAGTACAATGTAAAGAAAATTCGGACCTTTGAGCTTTATTCCCGGTCAGCAACTTTTTCTAGTTTCGATAACTTTGAAATTGACATTATTTGCAGGCTATTTTCCCCACTGGAACCCAATGTAGATT
The DNA here is from genome assembly GCA_034698345.1 of Sphaeridia pumilis. Classification (NCBI taxonomy): domain Eukaryota; kingdom Metazoa; phylum Arthropoda; class Collembola; order Symphypleona; family Sminthurididae; genus Sphaeridia; species Sphaeridia pumilis. The sequence continues at coordinate 3,356 of JAQGBJ010000293.1, forward strand.
AAAACTGTATCAGCTCATGAACAAAAGAAGTTTAGCAGAAATTGGGTTAGCCTTTTGACTCTGTGAGAATGTGGTGGTCTTCATATAATACAATTTTCTTGGGAAACAAAAGAAAAGCTGTATAACAAGGAGAGGAAACAATAGCAACAACCAGAATGCGGTAATTTAATAGGATTCGACATTCTGCGAGAGACCTTTAAGATTTCGCTAACAACATGTCAAGAGCAGTTGCAGCTCAAAGGCTCACAAACCAAGTAATGCTACGTTAACGATGTTCTGAACCAAACGACCATTCGCATCAGGGTAGCTTTGTATTGTTTAGATTACAACCTGATGTTTCCAACCTGATTGAGCCGCATTGGAAATGTGCATTTCCTAAGGATCCAAGTGGGTCCCGGATTTAGTTTTGATGGCCGAATGTGATTGTGACCTCCTTGTGAACGCTTCATAAGATAAATACAGGGAGAAGCATGATTTCTAGTTATGTTCTTTTTAGGAGCATGATCAAAACATATTTTTATGAATAGGTGAAGAGAAATGACGAACAATGATTACAAATGGCGTCGTGCTCCAGGAACATTGCTTTTCCAATAGTTTGCAACTGTTTCACCGGAAGCAGATATCAGCAATGTCACTTTTTCTATATATTTTTGCGGTCGGATATAAATTGCTCATATATCTTTCTTAAGAAGACCACGAAGACGTATTAAGTTGCATTCCTTGAAGCTAGGATGTATCAAAATTAAAACGGTCTCTTGCTGGCAGATAAAATGCAAGAATCAGTGCAACCGATACTGCATCGATGATATCGAGTGCAAAAGTTTGTTGCAACGTTATTTGTTATGCAATTGCATCTCTCTCAATTTGTTATTTTGAAATCCTCAGGATGTTTGGGTGCTGTCGTTGGAATATTCAGCTTAGAATAGACATTTCGATCGTGAATCGTGAACTATCACTACTACTGCTCTCTACTTTATGTTTTGGTGTCGCTGGTTTTTTAGACTGTCTCAGATATTTACGAGATGAGAAACAGAATGAATTTACAGGATAGAAAATTCAAAGAATTCGATAATCGATAGCTTCTATGAGGGAAATGTGAGCGCGTGGGTGGCAGCGAGTCGAGTGCGTTGATTCAAGATCATTGTCATTTTTGATATTGATTGAGGTGATATTGACTTGTCGCTGTAACGCAACCAAAAGGATGGATATTTGCTATGAATATAGTGTGCAATGCTAAAGTCAAAAAGTTGCATTTTTGTGGAATTTGAAAAAACTGACGGTCCGAAGAAAAGAAAGTTGCAAGGCAAAACTCTTTGTCATGCAGGACACGTTGGGAGTTGAAAGGATTTGGAAGCATTGATGCAAGAGACACTAGTTTTAAACCCATTTATGGTATGTGGAATGCAGAAGGTCAACAACAAGAACGCCATCTTATGCCATTTCCAGGTTCTGAATAACTAATGCCGTTGCACTGTCCGAATCGTTTTGGACAGGGCTATGCAATTTTGTGTAAACTGCGAAAGAGGGCGGAATATCAATTTCATTTGCTCCCCCAAAAGACGCTGAATATATATAGGTTCGATTATGGAATGTCAATATTCGGGGTATCCTAAGAGTAACATGACGATAACACGACGAAATGATATTGTCAAAACGAAAGTTTTGTAACGTTTTCGAATAAGAAACGATTTCTATATGGCCCATATCGAAATATAAACGCTTGTTTGATGCTGAAACGTTTTAGGCTCATCCGAGCGTCATTTATATATCTGGAAATATCAAACTTGGCGCGCTCGCCCAAGGATATCTTGCGCTGTCAACAGGGAAACCAGCTGTGAGTAAACACGCCTCTTCCCCTTGTAAATGTGCTTTGGTGATGCTCTTGAAGCTCTTCTGGAAATCAACAAACACGTTTCAACGATTGTGATTGCTGTTTTCATTGCAAATTTTTGAAAAGCTTATTAACTTTTGCAGACATTTCTGCAGAGTTTTAGAGTTTAAATCTCGGTTGTCTTCGAAATACAAGAAGAATACTGAAAGTAGAATATTCTCTGTTATCCGTTAGTGACATTTGTGGAACTTATTTTGGTCAACTCGAAATTCGTCCGCAGTAGTGACGGTTTTAATATCGCCTATTAGCATCGAGTGGTCAGAAATATGGTATGAAAATTGAATTATTATGAAGACGAACGCTACATTTATTCGTAAAAGTTCAAGCACGAGAATCTAACAAGAATCTTTTGTTTACAGGCGCAGCCACAGAAGGAAGATATGGTATTGCAGTTCTTACAAGGGCTTCCATCTCACAACCCGAGCAACTTTCAAAAATTTGCCAACAAAGAACCGAAGGAATCTATAACCAAGAAGCCTAAGCTCTATATCAGCACAAAAGATAGCGAAAATTCCCAACGTAAGTTTTATAGTGCAATTTGAAAGAACTACTATCAACGGACCAAAATCGCTTAAAATCTTTAACTTCAATAATTTGTTTTTGCAGTAATCGTCACGGACAAGACAAATATTCTCCTCCGCTACCTCAGGCAGAAAACTGAGCGAGAAACCTATGATTTAAAAGAAAAAGGCAATTTGGGCAACTCCCCGAAACCCAAAAACCCACCACCTCGGATCGACGAGTTTGTATCCCCTGCAAAACGTCCACGTAGGGATTGAAAGTTCCATGTAGACTACTAAAAGTGTTCTCAAGGATAACTGGGTGAATTCGGAATGGCAATCTGTCAATTTTAAATGTACAGATTCCTAATACTGTGACTTGATCTGAAAATTGAAGTGTGTATGAAAAGACCCTAATTGGCTAGCTGCGGTTAGCTTTCAATCGGTAGCGCGAATGAATTTATGTGGTTTAGGTGCGTGAATGTTAGGTCAGTTGAGAATTCAAATTGGAGTCAGAACTTTTTGGACGATTTCAGTTACAACATTTAGTGTTTCTGAAAAGAGCTGGCATATCCGTCTTTATTTTTCTCGTTTTTAATTTTTCATCGTTGTATATAGTTTATATAAATATCGTTATCTCATAATTTCTGTAATTATCCGTAAAGAAATGCAAGGTGCAAGTCGGTCTTTTTTGCTTCGGTCATGATTTTGTGTCTCCATATTATTACCTCCAACATTGCGTAAGCAAAAGAATTAAAAATTGTCAATATTCGCCAGCTAATCGTTAAGGCAGCTCTTGTTTGATTTCAACTGACCTATGTGAAGTTAGTAATTGTCTAGCTAAACGTAGCTTATAATTGGGGATTAATATTGTCGTAATATTCGTATCCTTTTCCTACGGTTCAATATTCTTGATTCATAGAGCGGTCAAAATAAAGAGAGATCAGAAATCAAATGTATTTCCAATCTTGTTTGTTCAGTTACGGAATTTTCCGTCAAGTAGCTTGAAAGTTATTCATGGAATTCGCAGTCAAGGGCGTTTGATTTTGCTGCTGGTACAGCAAACGGCTTTATAGCCGTTCTCCGTTAAGATATTAAACTGTCGCTTCATTTACATCCAAAGCGTCTCTGGTGGACAGGTGCATTCAAGGCAGCAAGTGAAAGATAAATTCGCAATATGATTTCTCTGAAAATTCGCCAGCTTTTGCAAACCAGCGGTCAACGATGGACAATCCTCTTAAGATGGCGTCATTTTTCCAAGACCGAGCTCAAAACTGTAATCGCCGCCAATGATGTAAGTCGATCTAATACAATTCCAATTTGCTCAAAGTAATATTATTAATAGGAAGAAGCAGATGGGATCTTCGTGTACGGGTTAAGCTAACGAAAGAAAGTTTAAATATTGATTGGCAGGACACGTTCGTTTGCTATCAGCCTCAGAAAGAGAGCATTGGATTGTTGAAAGTAGGGAACAAAGTGTTGGTCATGTTTGCGATTGCGATTAGATAAATCTGCAGATAAGAAATTTACAAATCTATAAAATTTTCCGAAAAACAAGACATTTGTTCAAGGCGTTCAAGTTTCCAAGCAAGCGAAGATAAGGCCGATAGCAGTGTCTATTTGTGGAGAATTTTTGATGACGCAGGGACAAAAAGGATATGATATTAATCAAGTGGTAACGATGGGTCATAAAACATGGAAAAAAGCTTGAATTCATTTGCCTTAGCTGAAGTCGCAATTTGATTTATTTTGCGCATTTAGCAAGTATCATAGGAATATATTCGAATATGATGTTATGCAACGCAATACCTGATGACCGCAAGTGAATTTGATGGGCGTCTTTGAAACGTTGGCAAAAGCTGTTATTGACCGTGCTCTTGAGAAAAATTATAAGATATATAAATCGGATTAAGAGATTTCTTAGTTTGTCTTTGGATTTAGCTGTGATTAAATCTTTTAGCAGCTGGAAATATAGGAGACTAACAAATAGCCTTGCTTCCCCAAATAGTATAGCATTATATTACCAGAATGGTTAATTGTAACTTTTATAATGACGCTTTGAGCTTATCATCGATTCACGTTTCCCTCTAATAATCATCCAACTTTTCTTGGTTCTTCGGGGGTATATTAGGACTCGCAGGACAGCTTGAGCAGCACTTGAAGTTGAAGCTTCTGACAACTCAGACCTCACCTACCCTTGTGATCCAATTTTAATTGTGAACCTTTTTTTGAAACCAAGGCATTCAGAATGTTGAAAACTCAGCAACCCGCAAACTACACCAATGGTATTCATACCAACGGCGTTGAAGTGAAAGCCAATGGAAAGGCCGCCTCCGCAGCCAAGAATCTGACTTCGGAACAAGTCTACGAACGTGAGGACAAGTATGGAGCCCACAACTACCATCCGCTTCCGGTTGCCCTTTGCAGGGGTGAAGGTCAGTTAATTTTTTATTTGGCTGTTGTGTCTAGACTCTAGAGTCTAGGTTTATAAAATATTAATGGGAAAATTTGACATATTTAGGAGTCTACGTGTGGGACGTTGAAGGTCGCAAGTACTTTGATTTCCTCAGCGCTTATTCGGCTGTGAACCAGGGCCACTGTCATCCCAAGATCATCAACGCTTTGAAGGAACAAGCTGATGTCCTAACTCTGACTTCGCGGGCTTTTTACTCTGACGTCCTTGGCGAGTACGCAGAGTACATGACCAAATATTTTGGCTACGAGCGCGTCTTGCCCATGAACACAGGTAACATAATTTATCAATATCGCTAAATAAACTTTTAATGGGAATATTTGGCTTCAAGTCAGTAAACTAAAATTAAATGTTGACTTTATAGGTGTCGAAGGTGGAGAAACAGCATGTAAGCTAGCGAGGAAATGGGGTTATATGAAGAAACAAATTCCTGCAAACCAAGCCAAGATTATCTTTGCCAATGGCAACTTTTGGGGTCGCACCATGTCCGCCATTTCCTCTTCGACAGATCCATCGTCATACGAAGGATTCGGTCCTTTCATGCCTGGATTTTTGCTCGTGCCCTACAATGATCTGGCTGCGTTGGAGGTAAGCTCCAAGCCATTTAGCTATTCTTGGTCGATAACTTGATAATATCAGTATCAAAATCAGGTGATGAGCTATTATTATTACAAAACTTGTGTTGCAACGCAATCAACAAGATAACTCACGTCTTGTTCAAGTGGTTCTTAATCTCGAGTAATAAGTTGAGACTTTCTCTATCTGTTTTTGATATATTGTTAGTAACTTGTTTTGCCACGTAAAACCGTACTTTATTCACCAGCTAATATTTATTTTCTGATATGACTTTCAGGAACAACTTAAAGATCCATCCGTTTGCGCATTCATGGTCGAACCTATTCAAGGCGAAGCTGGTGTCGTCGTACCAGATGAAGGATACCTGACCAAGGTACGAGAGCTCTGCACCAAGTACAACGTCTTGTGGATCGCCGACGAAGTTCAAACTGGACTTGCAAGGACTGGCAAGCTTCTGGCCTGTGACCATGAAAACGCCCGACCGGACATTCTCATCCTTGGAAAGGCTTTGTCAGGCGGAGTTTTGCCTGTAAGTGGTATTGCGCAATACTTGAATACTTGGATCAAGGGATTAGAATTTAATATCTGGAAAATGTATTTGCTTTAGGTATCGGCAGTCTTGGCTGATGACGACATTATGCTGTGTATCAAGCCTGGTGAACACGGCTCAACGTACGGCGGAAACCCGTTGGCTTGCAAGGTCGCCATGGCAGCTCTCGATGTTCTCAAGGACGAAAAGTTGGCTGAGAACGCTCAAGTTTTGGGCCAACTTCTTCGGGACGAACTTCGCAAGTTGCCTTCTTCCATCGTTAAGCTTGTGCGCGGCAAGGGCTTGTTGAACGCTGTCGTAATCCAACCTCGTAAGTACTTTGAACCAAATCAACAAAATTAAATCTTTGGTTTATCCATGGTAATATTATAACTGCTTTACAGAATTCGACGCTTGGGATGTTTGCTTGAAGCTTAAAGAAAATGGACTCCTAGCGAAACCCACTCATGGAGACATCATCCGACTTGCGCCACCCTTGGTCATCAATAGGACACAAGTACTTGAAGCTGCGGCCATCATCAAAAAGACGATTGAATCTCTAGCCTAAGGCTATAAAAACCGTGTTTTGCAATTTCTATTAGACATGAGGCTCTCTTTTAGGCTATTCCGCAGAAAGTTGGATGTCAAAAGAAGTGTTGGTTTGCTCGGTATAGTAATTTTTGGTCTGTTGTTATTATTTTTCGCAAAGTGCTGATAATAAAGGTAGCAGCGTAGTAATTAATCAACATTATTGTTTTCTTTAAACCTATATAAAAACTTGGAAAACATAGTTGCAACATTACATCTAGTTTACAATATTAGAACAAAACAGATTAAATTTAATCACTATAACTAATTGTAACGGAACTAACTTTAGTAACTTGGGAAAGTAAAGCCACAGGTTAAGTTGAAATAAGACTACTAAAAATGACATAGAATATCGAGAATATCAGGTAGAACAGACGAAGGTCCATCAATCCAATCCATTATTCTTGCATTGACTTTTGGGATTTATCACGTTCCATTAGCACCAGAGTCGTTGGAATATGTCCAAAATGACGTTAATACTTGGTAAATGCACACAACACCCGCTTCTGCTTCTTTTTACACTTCTAGACTTCTAGTTCGAGTTTAGCATGTGCATTATTATTTACAATGTTAAGTTTAGGATGAGAATTGAAAATGGAAAGCGGAGGTGGCGGTGGGAGTAGCGGTTGTTGTTGATGTTGCAGGTATTCGGAATTGTCCACGGTTCTTAACACCTTAAGTTAGAAATGAATAAAAAAGTCAGTCAGATTTGTGAGCAATTCAGCTTGTTTTTTTGTCTTTGTCAGCTGTGTAGTTAAGTATACTTGTTTCAACGTTTAAGTGGCAGTGTGTCTCACTAACTACTGTTCAAGTGATTGCAGCTTGGAGCATGCGTAGGTAATTACCCTCTCAATTTGTTCCTCGATCGAAGGGTCCGACTCTTGTTGACCGTCTTTACCAGGGTCACAGGTCGACTTGGCTTTCTCCAACGTTGTCGCTTGCACTGCAGCCTGGTACAAAGACTGGCGAATACGAAGGACTATGCAATCGGTGATTAACTTTACAGTGTAATCGGGCGTGAATGGCTTATCACCTGAAAATAAAACATTACAATTTATGTCAATTGGACATTCCATATTAATTTTTTATATAAAATGCATTTCAAGCTCACCTGAAGAAAGTAATGCCGGTATACCAAAATAAGTGAATGATCCAGTTTCAAACATGAGATTCTCCAGGCCAGTGGTCACTTCGACGCGGCCTTCCAGGATCAGGATGAAGTAATCTACGGGCTTGCCCTGGAATGAAAATGTCCATATATTATAGTATCCTTCAAGTCCAGCTATTTTTAAAAATTCAATTGACCACTTACAAATTCGTAGAGCATCACGTTGCTAGGTTCTTCTTTAGATCTGGCGATCTTGAAGATGACATTTTTCTTTAGAAGGCGGTGAAGTATGGACTCTGATATGTGTTTACTTGTAAATGGTTCAACAACTACAATAAAAAATGAAGATTATAAATAAACTTTATTAGCAGCGGTTACTACTAAAACGATTGTAATATTTGGACTCACCTGTACTCAAAAATTGGAATGCAGCCAGTGCTAACTGAGGGGAAATGGCGATAGTCTTTTGACTGTTTCTGATTTCGACAAACTTGGAGAAATCTTGATTAGAGTGTGGAGCAACTCGTTTCTTGCTTCGGTTGTCCATCCATACGTCAGTCTCGTCGACAATTTCCGCCTGGATCATTTCTTCGATGACGTCTTCAAGGGTGACCAAGCCGATCGTTTCGCAGTAGGGGTCTTTATTTTCGTCATTATTCACAACCCTAGAGTGAAAAGTTGCATTAAATTTTCTATCCATAATACTTGCGTTTGAAGCATAGGAAATGAAAAAATTCCTACCTTTGGACAAAGGCCATGTGGCCTCCTCTTCGGCATCCTTTGAACTCTTTGAAGACAATATCTAATGTGGTATCAGCAAAAATGAAGTACAATGTATTCTTGTAAAACTCTGCGAGTGTTCGAAGTGGTATCCGGTCATCTGGGTCGACAAAAACTAAATCTTTTGTGAACAGGATCGAAACAATATTGTTTCGATCGCCGTCGTAGATTGGTATTCGCGAATAGCCTGAGAAAAATATTTGGAATCAGGTTTTACACAAAGTTAATAATATATCTACACTTAATTGATATTTACCTTGACGCCTAACTTCGGACAAGGACTCAAAATCCAAGATTCCATCTATCGGCAACATGAATACGTCCTCCAATCTCGTCATAATACTTTCGACGGTCTTTTTCCTCATTTCCAGCGCCCCGCTGATGATATTAACTTCGTCAGTTTCCAATTGATTATGTTCAAGTGTTACCTGGAAAAACGTTAAACGTTTTCATTAAGATGCATAGATTCATTGGAAGCTTGCTAATGGCTTTCCATTAATGACCATTGAGTTAATGTATAATATTATGTATGTATGTACTTACAGCAATTAATTCCTTGAGCTTTTCCCTGTTGTAGACAATACCAATTTCTTCTCCAAGAATCTTGTCCAAAATAACGCTGAATGTGTAAGACAGCGGGAAGGTAATCAACATGATGAACTTGGTTACCCAAACAGTCTTGGCGCCAATGGCCAAACCGTTGCGAGAGCAAAACGCTTGCGGAATAATTTCTCCAAAAATGACTATACCAGCCGTTGACAACATGACGGCAAAAACGCCAGTTGTCAAGTCGTCTAACAAAATGGTCAAGGTGCTGTTGACAAGGACGTTTCCGAGCACTAAACTGCATAGCAAATAATTTCCCTTGGTTCGAAGTGGAAGAATCGTTTTCGCGTACTGTCTCTCCTTGTCTGATCCTGTATTGGCCAAAATCTTCAAATCGGTTCTGTCAAGCGCCAGCAAGCCCAATGTAAGTCCAGCGAACAACCCGGATAACAACAAGAGGACAACAATGAGGACGCCTTGGAGCCAAAACGGAAGTAGTTTGTCGTAAACCTTGATTCGTAGCCATGGCTCAGAACCTTGATGAATCCAGTCCATTCCGGTGTTGTTTTCACGGACACAAACGTAATAGTATTCATCGACTTTGGAGGCTGGTAAGGAGACGGTGATTATGGCTGTGTATCCAGTTTGGCTGATGCTCGTAACCTGAAAATTTTAAACTGAAGTTAATTTCTGTCAATAGGATTTTTTCAATAAATTTTAGCTTACTGGATAAGAAGTTGTGGCTGATGAGTCATCACAATCTTCTGCTTTATTTTTGACTTCGGTGGCGAACCTAATGATGGTGGCATTGGTAAAGTACTTGCCGAAAAGTCGGACTGTAGTTTCCACGTTGGACAGAACCACCGAAACTCCTCCATGTTCGTAGTTTACACCTTTCCCTGACGTCTGCATTAAAATTCTTGCTTGACAATTTGTTCAAATTTCTGAATCGACTTCAAGCAAAATATTGCTTACCTCTATCCGCAGTCCTTCCACCACTGGCATCGGTCCTGGTCTCGCTGAATTATGATTGTACCACGTATTCTGAAGTGCAAGTTGTTGATACGTTTCATCCGAGTTGTGGAACCTGATTTCCGTTTCGTTGAACATGGACCGAGGTTGTGGACGTTGGTATTCGACCGACGGAGCATTGCTTCCCAGTTCCGACGAAGAGGATGATGAAGCAGACGACGATGCAGCTTCCGACACTTTTTTAAAAATCTTGGAAGACGCTGAAGTGGCTGCACCTCCAGGACTTCTTTTCACTTTCCTGCTCGGCGGTTCGCCGCCATGCGTCGACGAAGGGGCCGGAGAAAGTTTTGAGACAGTCTTCAGTCCTGATGGTTGTTGTTGGTGGTCATGACGGCTCGCTTCGTGTAACTGGACACTATCGTAAACAGGCAGTGCACCTGTTGGACTAGGGGTTTCCAAATGCGGGACCTGATAGCACTCTGTGCATTTCAAGGCAATTAGGAAGAAGACTGCGATTGCGCTAACGGAACCAAATTTACCCATTCCGTTCCGACGAGATTTCATAACTAGAATGAGGTTCACTATCCCAAGATCACCGACTCCAAGGAATCGACGTTATCAGTCTTTTTGTTGATATTGTCCCTGGCAGCACGTAGGAGCACAAGTCAAGCAGATGATCCATCGTGACTCGATGCCATCTCCACTAATCTAACAATTTAAGACGCGTGACTAAAATTTGGAACTACAAACTGTCGACTGTCGTAGTAACCGCCCAGGGCACCAAAAACTATTCGTGTCAACACTGTTCACCACACACATACAATCTCACAATTTGTTCTCTAAACCCTAATGTTCTAACACGGATTCAACCAAACTTGCACCCTTGCACACAATCACACACAACTAAACTAAACTAAACGACCTTTAGCAAGCTACTAATGACTCCTTTCAACTGTAAACCGGCCGATTCAAACTTGCAAGCTCAATTAACAATGAATAATATTAATTGCATTTATGTCCTGGCAAAATTGGACTGTGACGGTCTGAGGTGTTTGGTGGATGACGACAAAATGCTTTCATCAACTTTCATTTAACTGTGAGCCAGCCACAATTTCGTCTCAGTTCATTTCCGCGTTAAGAAAACAAAGTTGGGGAAATCACAGGGTTTGTGCACAACTTTTGTAATTACTACAACATTTTGTCATTCGAAACACATGTAAAAGTTAGTTAAGTTTTGTGTTTGATAGACAGATAAAACGATTACGGGAGAAACGATGCGCACTTTGTTGTTTGGCACTGATACGGCGGATGGAACGGTGATGTTGATGGGTTACGTCGTATTCGGATATATAATTCTCCGTTAGAATCCCAAAGTAATAGACGACATAATCTCACGTATCCTCTATAACCTACTACGGCTATCGGAAACTTGACGATTTAGTATTACACACTTTTGATTAGTACAAAAAGATAAATATTATATATGTGACTTTCTAACTATATGATTGATCCTAATAACCAACTTGATATTATCCTATTTAACTACAAACACACATACACAATATGTACAAAAGCACCGGTTTATCACTGACTCTGGTACTGACTCTTGTAACAAAACCAAGTTCAAGATACTCTCGAAATTTTTCAAACAATACTTACTATATACTGACTGCGACTACTGTCAACTTGTGCCGGAGCTTCTTGTAAGTTAAAGTTATAAATATGCAGTGGCTTTGAATGATCACCATTAACTGTGAATAGCTCTTCTTTCTTATATGTCAGCCAAGGTTCACCGGAGCAAGTTTCAGGCATAGCTTTTGCCTTTACTTTTACAACAACTACTTTACGTTATCTAATAGTCATTTACATTTCTCATCAACCTAAATTGATGAAATAGATACAAGCTCATATTCTGTGCTTATAGCTTATGCTCCTAGAAGAAACATTGTTGTGAATGGCTTCTATGCTTTTGGTGAAGACGTTTGAATTTTATCAGTTGATGCGCTTCTTATCGTCCATTTAATATTTTAATATCCATTTTCGCCCTAATCGCCCGAGAATATTTCTTTGCAGCTATATTCCGTTTTTAGTAACTTGCTTATAATACGATATACTAAAAAAGCTCCCAATATTTTGTTCATTCATTATGTTATTCAATGCTTATTTATATGAACGGAAAAATTTATATCATGTCATAGCGTTAAATTCTTTGGGCCATTTGTAGATAATGGCAATTACTTGCTGAGAGTATCCACGGTTCGAGGTCAAAGGTAACGTCATTAAGTGTTGTTGTGTATGTGTGTGTGAGAGAGAGACAGAATCGTTTGGCGCCTTTACTGATGATTCACTAATTTTTGCTAAATTTGGCAAGACGTTCAAGGGACATGTAATTATAAATACCATGACCGTTTGAACTAGCTAAACCTCAGAATGGAAAAAATTTGTTGCAAAAAAATACGTAGTACATGTGCAATTAAATGATGCTAGCGATCCGTACATGAAATATAAATAGAAGCAGCGTTAACCAACGTCAAATTCTTGCTAATGCCTATTTCTGCAACCAGGTGTTAATAACAATCATATCTTATTGGCTGAGAGGTGTTTGGAGACGGAACGTGTGGATGAAAGGATATTGCGAAAATGAGATGAGCCTTGGACTAGTGAAGACAGGCTGGAGGAAAAGTGTTGAACGACATTGACGAGTCAATGTTACCTCAATATAACTTACCTTGTTTTAGCTGGAACCATTAACCATGAATTGATATTTGCAAGTTTAGTATAAGATGTGGCGTTTTCCAGTGCAAGCGTTGTGTGTTTTGATCTGCTGGGCGGTGAGAATCGCAAGTGTGACAGCATATCCGCAGATTGAATCTACTTCCCAATTTTTTTACGGAGGTGAAAGCAGTAATGACACCATTGACAACTATGATTTCGGCCTTTTGGCCGATCAAGAGACCAATTGGACGGCTGAAACTGTGGACTTGACACCCTCAACCGTTTCTGATGTTAGCGAAAATATTTTGAAGACGTCAACGGAAATTGGTTTAGAAGCCGAAGACAACCAAACGAGCCTTCAGAACACTACAACAGCAGAACCAATTCTGGCACCAAATTTAATGCCACTCTCGGTTTCTAATGAGTACCTCAAGAATCGAACAGCAACGATTCAAGGGCTCAGGATTGAAGATGTCCTTAAAGGAGTCAGCTATGAAAACAAAGGTGTGACGGTGTTACTGGCGGATTCTACGGCGCTGATTAGGCTTTTTGGAGAAAGATTTACGAAGCATACAATAATTCGATTTGTGACGGAAATGGGATCAAAGGGGTCGGATTGTGATGACTTGACGTCCACCAAGAGTTTTCCGGTAAGAAATGCTATGGTGCAGAGGCTGGCGGTTAAGTTGGCTAAAATGGCTATTAGAGTAAAAGATTTCGTTGATTTGACAGCTGATGAGGTCAGACCTGACGCAACATTCGGCAGTGTCAACGATACAACTTCCGCCACTGGACCTGGGCGAGGAAACGTTTTACATTTGTGTTCGAGAGAACAACACGGACATGCCGTGGGTCCACCAAGGAACTGCACATTGGCTTCAGCTCAAGACGTACAAAGCGGTTCTGCCAATTTGGTCACATATTTTAATTTTGATACTGCTCTTGCTACTCTCGGGCTTGTTTTCGGGACTGAACTTGGGTCTGATGGCGATGGATCGGACCGAGCTTCAGATTTTGGTCAATACAGGCGGAGATAGGGAACGACGATACGCTAGAAAAATACAACCGTTGCGGGACAACGGCAACTACCTGTTGTGCAGTTTACTACTGGGAAACGTCCTTGTGAATTCGACGCTCACAATATTATTGGACGATTTGACGACAGGCATTGTCGCCATTATAACTTCGACGCTGGCCATTGTGGTACTGGGCGAAATTGTTCCTCAAGCTTTCTGTTCGAGACATGGATTGGCAGTGGGTGCGAGGACCATTTGGATGACCAAATTCACAATGGCTCTGACTTTTCCCATTTCTTATCCTGTGAGCGTCCTCCTTGACAAAATTTTAGGAGAAGAAATTGGCAATGTTTACAATCGAGATCGACTCAAAGAGCTAATCAAGGTAAGTTGTTTCTTCCTGTGTTGACACGTAGTAGAAACATGCTAACTGATAATGACGCCGTTTATGTTACTTGACGGAGGAAACAAGTGCTGCAAACACGCGCATAACTTACCCTTGAAGGTTAAGTATGGAATTAGATCGTGTGCAGACATGTTATTACTTGTGTTGTGTATAATCAGCATTATAGCTGCCAACTATGAAGCTGTCAATCAGTTAGAATGATTTTGTACGCTTGAAAAACGGTAGCATGAAACTGATACGGAAATTCATGGAAATCTAACGGATCCACAGCTTTCTATGATTGTTCACAGATAGCGATATGTTTGCCCATCTTTCCTCAACTAAATTTTACGATACGTCTTTAAAAATTGTTCATGTGCGCAAAAATACGTAGCTCCCGCCACCAAACTTTACCAGTAAGTGTTTTTGATCTGCAAACACTTTTGGTAATTTTCCATTCTCAGAAGCAAATAGGTCATGGGTTTAATTAGTCATAAAGATTACAAGGAATAGTGGCGTTGAGAACGTTGTTCATTTGACAACAAACAAGCAAGCACGTTAGAGCAAATGCATATCGAATCCACACTTAAAATTATGATTTCGTGCATATCCCCACAAATAGCCCTAGTTAAACATTGAACATAATCGACCTTGAGAGAACGGACGGAGATTAAATTTTCATGAATGAATTACAGGTAACGCATCAGTATAATGATCTTGAAAAAGATGAAGTCAACATTATTGCTGGAGCACTGGAAATGAAGCAAAAAACTGTGGGACACATAATGACCAAGTTGGAAGATGTTTTCATGTTACCCATCGACGCTGTTTTGGACTTTGACACTGTTTCTGAAATTATGAGTCAGGGTATGTTGGGAAAATACCCACAAAATTTACAATTCTAAAAAGAAAAGTTTTAAAAGCGTTTGTTTTTGTTTTGAAGGGTTTTCACGAATTCCGGTATTTGACGGTGACAGATGCAACGTTTCCTCGCTACTGTACATGAAAGACTTGGCATTTGTTGATCCAGATGACAAAATGCCGTTGAGGACCATTTGCGAATTTTACAGCAATCCATGCAACTTTGTTTTTGAAACAACGACGCTGGACGTCATCTTCCGGGAATTTAAGCAAGGTTTGTGGCTTCTGAAACGACGTCAAAGAGTTTTTCCTTGGTTGAAAGCTAAAATTTAATACAATTTAAGGTGTCCGAGGTCACATGGCATTTGTCCAGAGGATAGCTTCCAATGGAAGTAAAGACCCTTATTACGAAATTGTCGGACTGATAACCATGGAGGATGTGATCGAAGAATTAATTCAAGCGGAAATCAGCGACGAGACTGATGTTTGGGGTATGCTTTTAATTTTTGAAGAGTAAATTATTTATTGACGGTTATAAATTGGAGCTCGGATTCAGGTTGGAACCGACGTAGACGCTCTCGAACCGCGCCAGGAGGTGAAACCGATTTACCGTTGATTAGGTGGAAGCAAGAAGGAATTCACGTTTCACCACAATTGATGCTTGCTGCCTTCCAATACTTGAGCACATGTAAGTAAAAAATTGATTTTTCGAATCTGTGGCTGGCGAAGGGTCTAATAAGTTTGGAACTCTTGTAGCTGTGGAACATTTCAACGATGAAAAGATTTCCAAGACGATTCTTCAACGACTTCTCAGCCAAAATCTCTTTTTCCAAATTAAATTAAAGATCAAAGACGGAAAAAGGCAGGAAGTGTTACCTTCTAATTTACTTTACGAAAGGGTAAGACTAACCAGAATATATGAAGACGAACATACTTGAGTTAATGTTTAAAATTTTGCATTCCAGGGGAAACCGGCAGATTATTTTGTTTTGATCCTTGAGGGTAGAGTACAAGCAGTAATGGGGAAAGAAAGTTTGATTTTCGAAAGTGGACCGTTCACTTTCTTTGGAACTCAGAGTTTGAATCAGAATGTTGGACTTGGTAATTATTATACGCTTCTTAAAATGTTTCGCCTCGATGAATATTTTGTAGCCAAACTTTTTAAATTCAGGTGAAACGCCATCTACTCCAGCCGAAACTAGAAAATACAACCCTATAAATGTGGAGGCTGTACTTCAGTCGTCATTCGTACCTGATTATACTGTGAGGGCTGTCAGTGACGTGACATTCCTTCGGATATCTCGGTCGATATATATGGCTGCGAAACAAGCGACTCTATTCGAACGGACCTACAGCATGAACGTTGCTAATGGGACAGACAAGAGTGGAGACAGTCTTGAAGAGCAGATTGATAAAGTAAATTTTGCTAGCACCAAGCTGAACTCCATAGAAAATGAATTCTAACCCTCGATGATCTTCCAGATTATGACACTCGGCTATAACGAAAAATCTCTCAGCATACCTGATGACTGGATCACTGCCAGTCTTCGGCCGGTAAACAATCCAATTAGGCTCGGCAGTTTCAGAAGGGTAAGTTTAGTAAACAAATAGATTAGTGCCTTTTTAGACTTTTTGCCACTTAAGAAATAACGCTGATTTGAAACCTTGCAGCCCAGAGAGTTTGCCAATCGTCCAAGTGGTGACCTTCTTTCGGAACTTATTCTGAAACCACAGCTTTTAATGATTGACTACGAGAAAGACGATTACTTGCTGAAAAGGCAAGACAGTTTTCGGTCCAGGGTCAATAGTGCGGCCAGTCGAACGAGCAACACTAGCGTCACGGATGACAGTATTATAAGCAAAAGCAGCCAACCTTTGCCCAAGGCACCTGTCTTGTGTGCCTACGAAACAGACAGTGGGAATGCGACAGACGAAACAACAAAAAATAATGACATGAACAAGTCCCTTAACCTTGACTGACAAAAGCTGAAATTTATTTAGTGAGAGAGATTGTGCCTAATTTTCTGTTATTTGTGTTTCAAAGTTCGGCCAGGTTTACGACTCGGCTTTGGAAATAAAATTCCAAATCAACTTTTCAAAACCTGATCACATTTTATGGCGACTAACTTTTGTTGGGACAAATTCTTATTTTCGCCAGTAATTTCTCACTACGCAATTCGGTTCAAAGAATGTCGTTCCAATTTTATTTTATGCCCATGACCTTGGCCTTGAGCAATTGCCAAAGGACCCCCAAACCTGTACAGAATTTTGTTTAATGGCTCTTACAACTGCGTAGTATGGAAAAAAGAGACAACAAACGTTGCCTTCCTAAAACTTGACATCTCCAATCACGTTCTCTGCAACGCACTGCTTCAAAATATTTACATCGAACGGCTTCGCTCATTTACAGTTTTTCTTTTTGCCGGTACATTTTATCAATGGTTTACAGTATTTCTAATTTTCCCGACATTCATTCAACATGTTAATGACAACTTCTTTTGTTGTAAGTGGTACGCAACAAAATATTTAGTATTAGTTACGTTATAGGCATCACGGAGGACCTCATTAAAAATACTATATTCCTTTCTGGTTACATGAACGGCAGCAGTCTCAGTAGTGCGATTTCCCTCTTAAACTACCAACTTATTGTCAATACGCTAGATCACTTCAAGTCAAAATAGAAAGTTTCATTCGAAAACAGTTAAAAAATGAAACTACAGTATTTCTGCTCACTCATTAAATAGACGCTGCAACGGCGGGACAAAAAATGTTACCTAAAAATGTAAGTTACGGTACGGTAAACTATATTCTAGAAAAAAGTCTTTTTTTGCTGCTTGCTACTGCATATCCAGTTCCGACAGTGCCTGAAATCGAAATAGATCCAGTTAAACTTGTTTTGAAAACTTGCAGGAAGGGAAGCAAAAATGCACAACAGCTTCTTTTCATAATTATTTTCACCTTTTCAAGCTCTGCTTCATTTTCACCCGACTCTCCATCAGAAATAGCTCTGTCCATCACAGACGCACGTCTAGCTTGCATATATGTAAGGTAGGTCACACAAAAATAATGCGTATCAGTCATCACTTTCACCGTGTAATCAGGAATGAACTGGGCGTCGGGCAACTTTTTTACAGGGGAAGTTTCTGAAGAGCTTGTGGACTCTTCTACAGTTTCTGCATTAAATCAGATAGTTTTTCTGTAGCTACGATATATTTCATGTTATTTGAACGATTTTGAAGCTTTTACCTCTTTGTTCTTGCTCCTTTGTTAAAAATTCTGTGCCAAAGCAAGTAAAAGGGCCACCTTCGAAAGTCATTGCTTCGTTGCCAACCAAAACCTGGACCCGGCCTTCCAGAATCATGCAGAAAAAGGGCGACGGTTTCCCCTGCAAGAACCGTAATGTTAAGTTTTTATTTGCTTTGTCAAAAACTTTATAGGCTTTCACTTTCACTGAAATGTACCTTCTCATACAAGTACGTCACTAGCGGAACCTGCCCGCTCCGAGGAATCTTGGGACCTTTAACGAACTTGACATGGTTGGATACCAAACGATTTAGGACTTCGACCGTCAAATGCTCCCGTTTGAACGGACCCACAGCTGAAATATTTGACAACATAAATCTGAATGATTCCCCGTCACAAAAATAAATATGAGGCCGTTCCACCTACAAGCGCTCAAAAACTGAACAGCTGCTAGAACAAGGGTTGGAGGGACTTCGACCCTAGAAAACGCTGGATGTTTTCTTCTAAAAGGCGTTGACGTCGCTTTCTCTTCAGTTCTAGAATGAGTACGCTCACCTGTGGGAAAAATCAAAATCAGTACATTTTCAAAGGCCATGACAATTTACCAATTTTAAACTCATACAATCGCTTTCATCCTTGATGTCAGACTGTAGTAGTGCCTCGAGAACATCTTCCATTGTAACAATTCCAGTTGTTTCATAAAAAGGATCTCCTGGTCCCTCATCGTTAACTATAAAATTATAACGCACTTCAAATTGCTATCATCAAGTGGCTGGTAGTACATGTTTTCTAATCAAGTGGAACAATAGAATAATAATATTTTGATATTTGATAAATGGCATTTCAAATCTAAATTTTCTCACCTCGTTGGACAAATGCCATATGTCCTTTGGTTCCTGGAGAAACAATATTAGAAGCAATTACAAAAAATTGAATGGTTGGTAATGTGATACAGCTCCCTAATAAAATTCAACTAATGTTACAATATATGTATCAATGCGTTATCTGCGTAACCAGGAAGGAATGTGATTATGTGAAGGGTTTGTTGTATACGTTAGCGACAATGCTAGAAGCGTAAGGCCATCAGTTGATAGAAAAATAGAACGTCTCAAGTAGTTATGAGTCATGATCGTTATTCATCTGTTAAAAACCGTGAAATTAGAACTGCGTGGAAAACTTGTGTAATCGTATGGATGTCAACCGATTAAAAAACGCACAATGCAATGCCATCAATCTCGTCACTCGTTACATTATCGTCTCTATAAATCTTAAATATATATTTCAAGAGTTCAAGACTATGAGTATATTTCAACAGAGAAATCCTACCCTGCCAATTGTAACCCTCAATGGTACCGACCGATTAATGCGTTTCAAGCGTATGAGTATATTTCAACCAGAGAAACCCTGCACTGCCAACTGTAACACTCAATGGTACCGGCTAAAGCGTTTTAAAAAGCAATTGCAAAAATTCGCCTGACCTTCACTAAATACTCGAAGCATGTAGTCCAGTCGGGTATTTTCAAACACGTAAAAGACCTGGTTTTTGTAAAATTCTATGACACTCTTGAGTGGAATGTTTGCACTGGCATCCAACAATAATAGTTGTTTGACAGTCAGAAGAGCCACGATGTTGCTTCTGCTACGTTCGTAAACAGGGATCCGGGAGTAACCTAAAGTTGAAATCAAACGTAATAATAAAAAACATATCTAGAGAAACCAGGCCTCCCTGTGTTGAAATGTGATATGTTTACCGTGGCTTTTAATTTCTGTCAGAGTTTCAAAGTCCAGTATCGAATCAATTGGAAGTGTGAACACAAAATCCAGTTGTTTCATCACGTCCTTGACTGTCTTGGTCTTCATTTCAAGTGCGCCCGAGATAATTCCAACTTCTTCGGTTTCGAGGCCATGATGATCTTTTGTAACCTGCACGGCCCAGATTGGCCATTGTTGATGAAGTTATAAGTAAAATCTTGATCCAAAAGCACAAATGTAACATTACCCGCAAAAGCTCCTTTAACCGCTCCCTGGTATACACACTTCCAATTTCTTCCCCAAGCAACCTGTCAAGAATCTTGCTCATGGGAAACGCAAGTGGGAAGGTGAGGAGCATGAAGAATTTGGTGATGAAAATCGTCTTAGCTCCAACTTGTAGTCCGTGTCTTGAGCAAATGGCTTGAGGAACAATTTCACCAAAAATAACAATGAACAAGGTGGACAGAAAAATTGCGAGCAAGCCAGGCATGAGGTTGTCAACTAGAATTGTCAGCGTCGAATTGACGAGAACGTTGCTCAGCAGAAGACAGCAAAGAAGGTGGTTGCCGTGGTTTCGAACCGGGGCAATCATGGAAGCCCATTTCCGTTCTTGCAAGGTCCCAGTGTTGATAATAATCTTCAAATCAGTTTTGTTCAGCGCCATCAAGCCGAGATTCAGTCCAGAAAACAACGCCGATAGTGTAAGCAGCAAAATAATCATGAGAATGTGGAGCCAAAGTGGAAACAAGGCTTGGTTCACTTTAATCGCCTTGTTGTCTTCATCGCCACCGAAAACAGTCGAATTCCCAATCCGGAGACAGATGTGACCTTGCGAAATTTCCGAGTGCCCCGGAATCTTTATGGCTGCCAACAATTGATGCCCTGAGCTTGAAGACACCACTTTGGCCTGCAATGCATAATTTTTTCACGTAAAACTCTGCTTTCAGAACAATAAACCTTAGAATGGTCCTGTTTCGTCTTCTCTTGTCAAGCTGAACAAAGCGCTAATTTCGATACAAAAATTCAACTTTCAAATTTTGGTAATCAGTGTTTGGATTTTTGGGAAGTTTCCTACAGTGAAAGTTGCATTCAAAAAGCGTACTTACTGGTACGAATGGCAACGTATGACGTTCGTTGCAGGCTCCTGCGGCCTCAGAAGATTCCCTTGTAAAGGAAAAGAAGATGGGTTCGGTTATTCCGTCAAAATCCCCAAATAATTGCACTTGGACAATCTTCTTTTCGTCCACTTGAGCCATACCAGAAGAAAGATATTGCACTCGATAGTCGTCACTTGTCACTAGCATTCCGTATATCCTGACATTTTCTTCTTGACTCGGCACCGAAGCGCGGTTCCGGTGATGCCAGTGGCGGGTAGTGCGGTCTTCAGCGATTGCCAATTTCTCAGTTGTAGAGTAATCTTGGCTTCTTTCTGGCACAACAGCAGAGGCTGCGATTCCAATAACACATACAATTATGACAATCACCACAACAAACCCATGCACTTCACAGGCCATTTTTACCACAATAGAGATTTTTATTGCGGAATCTTGCTAGACAGAAAAACTATAAAATCAACAACTACAGGCTTTCCATTGTTGCTTATCACAGTTAGTCAGTAGTTCTCCAAGTTGAGCCGGCCATTGTTTTGTTTGAGGCGCTGACACACATTTTTAAAGTTCCAGAGGCACTCATGCTTGTCGCCAGCACAATTTGATGCAACAGACAAGATACAAAACTGTACTCACTTGCGAATTTGAAATGTCAATTTACCGAAAAATCAGAGTCAAAACAAAACAGTTACATAATAACTCAAAAATTAGGAACTCAACTAATCACAGTTCTGACGGTCATGTCTCCATGACGATGAAGCGGGAATTTGAGATCAGACTTGAAAAACCGTGTTCAGCAAATGCTACCGAAATTCTTCTTGTTTATACCGACTTCCGTGAGCTTGGAGGCCCTTCAAGTCCTCCTCTGGCCACATTGTGAAATGGGCCCCATGCTTGGTGGGCGAATACTATAGTATACGATGCAATGGAACAGGAATGTTTCTAGACAACCAACGTTATTCACCTTTCGACCGTCAAAGTCATACTAATTTCTCGGAGCAAAATCGCAAGGGTTTTAGCTCCAGGAACGTTACTAGAATTGCAAGAGGAGAGATACATTCTGTTGCGGAAAAAGGCAATAAGTTGAGAGCTATAGCTGGAGCTAGTAGCACACAAGGCTAGGAGTCTCGCATAGACCAAATGATAGGGCAAAGCTGTTCTATCCGACCCACTCTTTCCACAGGGTACAATACAGTCGCAGATGAATGAGGAGGGAGAAATCAGTATTGCAGCAGTGGGTAACGCATATAATAATGGCGAAAAAAGCAAGGAATTCGCAATGCATGTTCCCACAAGAGGCACGTAAACTTGCAATTTCGGTGTACTGCAACACCACCATCGCACGCCTCCATACTCAAGAGTCCTAAAAGTACGTCTAATTTTTCAAGTTCAAATTGGTTACATTTGCTTGGTTGCACCGGGTTGCGAATTTAACACCTCGTGTCCGCTCCGCCATGTTCGCTAATCAAAAGCATAGAATTAACGTCGGCACCTGAACCGATAACAAGTTTTTGCGAATTTTGACACATTTTCGCAATATGAAATCAAGGTCAAATAGTGTTGATGCTGACTGAAAGCAATTTTCATCTGGTACTCGACACTTGAAGTTTGCGCTTGAAATCCAGCAGCTGATAGGGCAGGTGCTTCACAAATAAAGTTGAAGACTGGAAATTGCAGGGCCCGAATCAAGGTCGAAACATCTTCTCGTATACTCGAAGATTTTTTTCTATCATCACGCCATTTTTGATCGATACATCTGCGGTAAAGCAAAACTAACGCAATATTTCACCTGGAATTGCAATGCGACAAGTTGAACCGTAATAATTTTCGATGGGAAGAAAGTGACAAAATCTTTGCTGCCAATCTCAAAATAACCTACAAATAATATAACGTCTTTCTTGGGTTGAGAAGGACAGAGTTTTATTTCAGGTGCCAGAGAGTCAACATCAACTTGATCAATTACGGCAACTCAAACCACACACAAGCTTTGACTGAAAGCGCTATATTGCAGATTTCTCCAATTGCCTGGTTGTGTAGCCTGAAGAAACGTTTTTCTCTTGGGGGAAAGTCTTTTTCCGCAGTGTTACTCGCTGAAGCTGAATGTGGGTAAATGCATGGGCTTATACACTACTGCAACCTGAGAATAGATTCTTGTTTGACTTTCTCCAAGAGAAACAATGCAAGTTATATGTTGCAAACCGCTGCAAAATAGCTGCCTGCAAACATGCAGAGGAAACATGCAATGTTGAAGCTTGGCGGATCCGTCCGCAGATTACAGGTTATATAACGCAGGAAGTTGAGTGGAGATTTAGGATGATTCTCTATAAAGATAACTGTAACGTTCAAGGTCTCCTTGATTCATGCTAGGTGGCTGACGTTTATGTAATTTATCCTACTTGGCAATCCGTGTTAACAGAGGCTCATATTGATTACTTTCTCTGATACCCTTGAAGCCGTTCCAAAAGTTGGCGTTCTTTTAACCTTTTGACTTGTTGTCATGCAGTTTCTCAGACTACTAAAATTAGTTGTTGTTGTTAAGGTAGGTTAGCATTTGTTCAATATTGAGCGAGTTGCCGCATCACAAAGAACTGTTATGGTCATGGAAAGCTCTAGAACTTGTAGACTGAATAAAGCTCTTATCTTGTCCATGTCGGCTAATTATCGCAAAATTTCATTCAAGTAGGCTTGAAACGGTTGTGATTCAACTATCAATCAAGATTCTCGTGGATACAATAACTCTTGTCTTGTTCAAAACGTTTATATCATATTAATTCAACTCGCTCGGTAAAGATAAATCTGTGCACACAATGAACTTGAGGCACATTGCGTAAAACTATCGTGTGTACATGACCCTGGTTGGTTATCTAGAAACTGGCATACAGTTTAAACAGGGTGGTTGGGCGTACTTGCCATTTTGCCATATCCAGGCTATCCAGCTAAAAGCTTCAGCTGAACTGGCATAGAGCACACCGGCTAACTACACTGTGAGAGCGTCGGGGAGACGGCATTACATGAATAGAATAAGAAGGTTATGTGGCGAATATAATATGTAAGGTTGCCGAACAAAATGCATGTGTTTTGTATTACATGACACTGGACTCTAGAGATGTGGGGGACCCAGTATACGAAATGTTATATGCATTTAGTGGAAATGTTCCCGGAGAATGCCGGTGGCGCCGGCTTCCACCATAACTTTTCCCCTTGATAAGTTTCAGACGAAATTGATTTCCATGTGTTCAGTCGCATCTTTGCTTCGATCATCTGCACATCTCTTGGATTTCTGTATTGTTGGTGAATTAAAGTTTCTACATAAAATTTCCAAAATGGCTTTGAACATCCCTAACCTCAAGTTCTTCAACGGACAAGAAATGCCCATTTTCGGATTGGGCACCTGGAAGGTAAGCCATTTTGTTTTCAAGCTACTCAAAGTCTGGTAATGTACGGGTACCGGCTTTACAAGAATACCACGCGGTAAAAGTATATTGTGGCGTCAAGAAATATTTTAGAGACAGTTTAATTTTTACTTGAACAAAGTGGCAGTTTGTGACACGACGTCATTATATATTTGTCATTCCCAACTCTTTTTTTACTGATAGGCAATTTTAAATATGCTTAGAGATGCCACCATTAACTTTCTACAAGCATGTAAAAATATTCGCAGTTCTTTGCAATTCTAGAAACAGTATTCGGCTAGACGCTAAAGCAGGCAGACGCCAATTCATTGAGCAAGCAAAACTTGTATGGCACTATCCGAGATTGGCACAAGAAAGCTCGCAATTTGAAGTTCAAGTTCAAGGTGACTGCATATATATATATATATTCTGCTTATATGAAAGGGTTTGTTTTGCAGACGCTGAGAGACGAAATATCGCAGCCATCACGACCAAGTCGTGAGAATGTTTTTACGCATAATAAATTTAGTTTATAGCAACATTAAAAATACGCGACGAGAAAACGGACAGGTAAATTAGGCGCCGCTTGGCCTCTTGTTTTATGGGCTGAGA
The DNA here is from genome assembly GCA_034698345.1 of Sphaeridia pumilis. Classification (NCBI taxonomy): domain Eukaryota; kingdom Metazoa; phylum Arthropoda; class Collembola; order Symphypleona; family Sminthurididae; genus Sphaeridia; species Sphaeridia pumilis. The sequence goes on from JAQGBJ010000293.1 coordinate 28,404, forward strand.
GATCAGACTGGAAAGATTTTTTTGCAAAGTTGTGGGTGTGTTGTCTGTCAGTCAGAAAGATGGACCAGGTAAACAGACAAAGGAGACTTGTCGTGATATGCGTCCCGCAGATACTTTCCGAACATGTATATACCTCCACCTTTTCAATTAGAAGCTCTTGAACGGTTTGGTGAGATAAAGTGTGGAATGAGAGCCAAACCCTACAATCTTTCACGTGTCAGGCGTAAAAACGTTTACCTTTCTGTAATCTCCAGGTATGACATTAGTGCGTCGTGTTTTGCCGATCCACGTTTTTTTGTGGTCTTATCGAAATGCCGTAAGTAGCCATTGTACGCAGTGGTTGGATGTGTCTTTAGGGGAACAAGTTTAGCAGAACGGTTAGGGAAAAAATGACCAAGTTGAATTTATATGGAACCCAACCATCATCCGGCCTGATCCGCAACCTTGAAGCATATCCTGTATGTAGCCAGATCGCTTTTCTGTCAGAGACATTTATGTCTTTATTGTCTTGTTGTGTTTGCAAGGGTAATAGTTATACAAGATATTTGATTTCTTAATTGACTGAATCCGATATGGAAAAAGAAAATTGGATGTTCAGGGTATGTGGTATGATGACTTCCAGTTACGTTGACCATGGTTCAACGTTCCTGAGTTTCACATGGTGAAGAGGCATGCGTTATGACAATATGACAATGAAACGACGAGTTCCAGATTCCAGAATGATCGATTTCGAGGTTGAATATTTTTATAGAGTTTGTTATATGATTCCTTGCTAATCTACTAGTAAAGATAAATATTGCCATGTTGCCAAAATGGCAAATGAATATGCATAGGAGGAGAGGCAATTATATGCTTAGCTATTGAACGGCACGTGATGCGGCCAGATGGCAATGCTGGCTTCAATCATTCTCAGCATTCACGTCCATATTTCATGATTAGAAAAGTCGACAAGTTTATGAGAAGGTGAAATGGAGAAGATCCTTGCTCATCGGCGTAAATTTTTGTTGATCAAAAACAGCAGCTAACGCTGCTGAGTCAATATTCCGTATTATACCGTTTGAGAGGGAGGGGATGTAATAAACACACGTGATGGAAGGGAAATATATGCTATTGATTAAGTTACCAGAGTTTAATAGTGGTTTGTCATATTAATGTTTCTAGTCCAAGCCCGGTGAGGTTGAAGCTGCCGTCAAGAACGCCATTGATGTCGGATACCGAAGCATAGATGGCGCCATGGTGTACAAGAACGAGAAGGAAGTTGGTGAGGCCGTCTGTGCCAAAATTGCCGAAGGTGTTGTCAAGCGTGAAGACCTTTTCATTACCACCAAGGTATGCACTGAATCTAATCGAGTTATAAGAAGTCAAATTTACGTAGTAAATTGAAATGACAACAAATGTTACAGTTGTGGAACACCTACCACCGCACCGACCTCGTCGAAAAAGGCATCAAGGAATCTTTGAGCGACCTCGGCTTGGAGTACTTGGACTTGTACTTGATGCATTGGCCAACTGGTTTCCTTGAAGCTGACAAAGCAGTGGGTCAAGCCGACCCCTTGTTCCCCAAGGACTCTCAAGGCAGGAATGATCACAGTGAAGCCGACTACTTGGACACTTACAAGGCGATGGAACAGTTGGTGAAGAAAGGCTTGACCAAGGCCATCGGCTTGTCCAACTTCAACAAGGCTCAAATCACACGTATTTTGGAAAACTGCGAAATCCAACCAGCCAACCTCCAAGTAATATTTTTATCCGGAATAATAATTAACTTCAAGTGAAGCTCAATTATTAACTTGAGGGTTCTTATTTTTCAGATTGAAGTCCATCCTTACTTGAACAACGAGCAGCTTATCCAATTCTGCAAGGAGAAGAACATCACCGTTACTGGTTACAGTCCTTTGGGCTCTGCTGACAGGCCATGGGCCAAGCCCGACGATCCCAAGTTGTTGGACGACCCCAAGTTGGTTGAATTGGGCAAGAAATACAACAAGTCTCCTGCTCAAGTCGTCCTCAGATGGCTGGTAAGTTTTAAATTTTGGGACAATATCTAAAGTACTTATTTTGAGAAAAGGGACTATAATTATGAAATCTATAGGTTCAACGAGGTGTTGCTGCCATCCCCAAGAGTGTCCGCAAGGAACGCTTGATCGAGAACATCAACGTCTTCGACTTCGAACTGAGCGCTGAAGACATGGAGCTCGTCAACAGCTTCAATCGCGGTCGCGAAGGTCGTGCTTGCCACGCTGGCTGGGACGATCACCACAAGTATCATCCATTCCACGATGAATATTAAATATCCAGTATTCTTACTGTTGTCTGTATCCAATGACAATACTTGATCGGTTACCATTGTGAACACCTTCCAGTGATTCACTACATCGAAAGCTGTATGGTTCGGAATATTAAACAAGTGCTACTTAACTTTGACGTTTCTGCTACTCTATTCACTTGTTTAGCTGTACAGTATCCTTAGATTTCAAGTTGAAAGAATAATCAAAATTCCTTTTGTTTCATTTTTTATTCATTCAGAAAATTCAAAGAAAAGATACAAGCTGACCACGATTTGGCTGGAAACTATTTGTTGTGAAAGCTGTCTTGAGAACTTTGTTGTTGCTCAAGATACACCTGTTAATGGAATACTTGATGTGATATTTTTACACGTTAAATTTAATTATTGTCGCCCAACGACACATTCAATTATTCTTCCTCTTCCTCCTCTTCGCTCCTGCAAAATCAAAAACAATTATACTTTACAAAACTGCTTTTGATGAAATATTAATCAAAATTTTTTTGAAAGCCTGTTCATGTCAGATCAGATAGGTATTGAAGAGGGAAAGTAGCTCACATTGTACATGTGCGGTAAGCCGAAAGCAAAGCGACTGGAAGCTAGTTAAGGAAAACGCTAAATTTTCTGCAGCAGTTAGTGAAATTTTTATTAATTCACAATTTTCGTTAGAAAGCAGTAGGATGGCAATCTAGTTGCCATATGGAGGACTAAATTCAACAAAAGAAAATTTGAAGGGGCTTCCAGGAATGTTTAATTACAAAACAGCTAGAGGAAGAATGAAAGCCACAAGATGTGCACCGGAACAAGTATTTTAATGCGGAAAAGCCCGGAGAAGAGGCAATGTTAGAACGAGGGAAGTAATTCTCTAATTTCCAGGTATTTCTCACATGCTTTATCCAAAAAGATATTCTCTCCCATGCTGTGCCTATTCATACTGATTCTATGCCCCAGGAAAGAAACAAGGCTCGTGTATGGTTAACGTGATCATACCATTGTTCAAATGACGTTTCTTCTTTTTCTCTCTTACTTTCTTTGTCTGTCCCTGTAATCTTGTTTGTACAAATGAAAAAGTGGTTCCTTCAAAAGGTAACACATGGCGTTTGACTCGAGTCATGGTGACTTCCCTTGCCTCCCTTCCGTCTACAGAAAATATGGACGCAAATTAAAACACTGAAATGACATCAAGTACTTTTGCCTCCAGCCGCGGGAAAAGAAGCAAACTCATAACTTATACAAGGAAGGCAGATTTTGTAATTTCTTAGAAGCACACTAGGCTTTCTCTTGATGGTCATGCAAACTTGGTATAATTTCATAAAAGCTAGAACAAAGCAGTGCTCCATCGTATATAAGTCTATGTACTGTAGTAAATAGCAACATTGATAGCGTTGAACATTTGTTTGTTGTGTGTAGCCCTCAAAAATAGATAAGCACATTTATTACTTGTTCTAAAAAGCTCGAATTTAATATTTCATGAATTCACTTTTTTGGAAATACAAAAAACCTATCTAATGTCTTGTTTTCACGTTCAAAGAGGTTTTTGTTGGATAGCGTTGTAACCTAAGTTGTACATACTAAACCTTATAGTACTTACTCGGAAGATTCTGAAGATTTGCCATGTTTGCCACTGAAAAGCCTGGTTGAAGTGGTAGTTGCGGCAGGTGGCGGTGGTGGCAAAGGAGATTTGGCCTCAGAAACCGGCTGCTCCTGATCAACCTCATTAGTAAGTTCTGACGTTAATTTTTCTATGGATCCTTGCAAATGTGCAACTTCTTGGCGTAAATTTGCTATTCCATTCTTAGACGCGGAAACGGGAGACATTATTTCAGATTCTTCAGTTTCGTCATCCTCTTCTTCTTCCTCGTCTTCCTCTTCTTCTTCTTCGGTGACTTCCTCTTCGTCCTCATCATCCTCATCCTCTTCTTCAGTCTCAGATTCAGTATCGTCCTGAAAAACGTACGAGCTTTTGAACATGTACTTACGGATCCCTGAACCTGCATTTTTTTGAAAACTCACCTTTTGCGTTTGTAAGGGCGTCACTTTAATTGTTTTCACCTCGACAGGTATTCCAGGGCTCTGACATGGCGCTGGAGGAGGAGGAGGCTGCTGCTGGATCTTTTTCATTTTTTCTACTTCTATCGCCAATTCTTTGCGTTCTGTGTCCAGAGACGACAATCGTTCTTCCAGTTCGTCTACCTTGCTTTGGTCAGTTTGGAGCCTTTGCTTTAGCCGATCTGCCAAAATTGTCATCAAAAATTTCAATCGTCAAAATTTATGTTCAAAAACCACCTGACTTGGGGCCTCGTACCAATTTCTTCAGCTTGAGCTTCCTTTAGTTTATCAATTTGTTCGATATGAGCACCAGTTAGCTTCTCCAACTGCCTTCGCATTTCCCAACCGTCTCTGTCAGCCTGTGTAGTAATTTTTTCAATCTCCCGGTGAAAGTGTGATTCTTTCTCCTGAATAGTATCCTTGAGTTTTGAAATCTGCAAAAGCCAGATGGTAGCTTAATTCTGAAAGGTCATCTGACAACATAAGTTTTAAAATCTGCAGGTAATCAAATCTTACGTCCTGAACGAGTTGTTCACGTTGCCTATCCCACGATTGTTTCAGCTTGGACATTTCTTGCTCTTTTTGTATCTTCATGGTTTCAACCGCTAAATGTTTCTCTTCGGCATGAAGCCTTCCTAAATCTTCTTTCAGTCTTGTGCATTCTGCCCGACATCGATCTTCCCACTGGTTCAAAAGAAGCGACATGCATAAATTACAAGCTCCGGTGGCAGATTATTACTACGTACATCTAAAACTGCTGATAGAAAAAATAGACGTTCGCCTATATGTGTCGTACCATGGCATTAATTTCGTTCTTTTGCTTGTCTAGTTTCGACTGAAGATTTTCTTCTTGAGCGTCTAGTCGGCGCTGATTTGAGGCTTGAAGAACCTGGGCGTGAGTCTTTTCCTTTTCGAGAGTGACTCTCAAAGAACGAATTTCATCTTGGAGCAATTTATCATTCAGTTTAAAGTGTTCCAACTGTCGAGATGCTGCCCGCAAAGCTTTTTGCTGTTCATGAGTTAGGCCTCGGAGCTGAACCACTTCCGCTTCGTACGACTTGAGATGCGTTACCTGTCGAAAAAGGTTTGATTTGAAAAAGTTGACAAAGAACAGAAAAGAACAAACTAGACAGTTTTCAAGTGACAATTTCATCGCTTAGAACATACATTCGCAATATATGGTTGTGTGTGCATTTAAACGAATTTCTACGACTGTGCCAACTATTAGCAGAATGTTAGACCGGCGATGCACCATCTGCTCCAAGCGACATCTGATACCCGCTCGACTAAACGCAATAAACAAGTTGCCAAATGGTCTTTACAAACCTGCTTCATTTGATCTTCGACGTATCTTCGTTCTTGGCGCAATTGTTCCTTTTCTACCGTGATTTCCTTGGATTCCAACAGTCTTGCCTCTCGTACCTTGTCCTCGAGCTAATGGAACCAAGAACATTTTGCTATTAAAATTCCAGCGTTAATTAAATGATCATGCTTCTGCAGGTGAACCAGATGAAAGTTGCGAATGCTTTTGAGCCATTGTAAAGTTGTACAATATGTGGTACATGTTGACAGATTTCCAAGTAGCTAATTACTTCTCACAAATTACCGTTTGAGCTCAAGGGACAAACGGCATTGCGGCAGGGCTTTCACCTTTGGTTTACTTGGCGACAGTTGCCGTAAAAACGGCAAATGTTTTGTATTTCTTTGCGTACCTGTTTATCTTTTTCTTGGAGTTTCTTTTTGCATGTTTGTTCAGTCTGCCTGAGTTTCCATTCGAAATCTTCCATGAGCTGCTGCTCTTGCTGAGAATTGGCCGTGCGAAGCTCTTCAAACTCGCGCTCATATTTGGTCTGAATTTTTATTTTGGCTTCCAGTGCATCGTCAAGGGCATTTTGCATCGCCCGGAGTTCCTCTTCACGCTCCGATTCGACGGCGACACGTTCTTGTTCATTTTTGTCTCTGTCGATCTCCAATTCTTTGATTTTGGCTTCAAGCTCTCTGACACGCGATTGAAGTTCTATTACAGTCTTGTCGTTTTGCTGAGATGAGGTCTCTACTGATTTGATTTGCTCTGTTGAAACAAAAAAAATAGTGTTTTCTTCAAACTTTTGTTCTTTTGACAGGATACGCCCACTTGATACTAACGGTTTTTAAAATCGACGAGAAAATAATAAATACGGAAAAACATTGGACATAAATATAAATCGCTTGATATCTTCATTGACGTAAAGACACGCGGGAGGCGGATAAAATCTAGAAGGTATAATGTTTAAATAATAGCAACTGATGCAAAGTCCCTCGGGTCAGGGATGGAATCGGTGCCAAAATTTATAGACGCTGTCAGGATTTGATACTGCATGATACACGTATGTATAGATACTGCAATATCACCTTGAAATTTTTGTTGTGGTAGTTTTGGCTGTATGCTTTTAGCATTGAGTGCATGATTATATTGCTGATGGGTGTTCGGTTACCACAAAATGCTTTGCGGGTATTTGATTGTGCGGTTAGTCCACAGTTGGCGGAGAAAAATTGGTTTTTATAAAGGTTTTTGTCGGCGGCAATGTGAGGTAACCGGATCTTTGAGTAAGTCCGTAGTTAAAGCTAAATTAAATTTTGATATCAAGAGCACACTAGCCAGCTAAGATGTATGTACAAAAACGGCATTTATTGCCCAAGAGCAAAATTTAATCAAATACAGTAATGCAATTAATTTAGATAGATGGAGAATGGAATTGTTTTTCAGCCTTTGAGAATTTTTAAGCTCAAAGTCAAACTTTTCTGTTTACATCGGTTAGGGGCAAAAAAATTGGGAAAAAACTGAGAAAAAATCAATACCATGTTATTATTGGCCAGAGATTGAATTGGCTTTTAGACGACGCCAGATGCATGCATTCGCTTATTCGCTTTAGAAAAGATCCTTGAAATTGAATTGTTCGCCAATCGGCGTTTACATAAAGCGATGAGGCAACAAGCTTTGACTCCGTGCATAAAAAGACGTGGGCATTTTGACGAGATCGGGAATGAAATATAATTTTTGATTTCCTGTGTGTTAGCTGTCGCGGAAAATTGGCAAACTGCCCTTTCTCGCAATAGCCGTATGTTTTTGCTAAAAAAGAGCCAGCCGACTGCGACTCGTGCTTGGGGAATTGTTCCTTGAGCAGTTACGTCAGAACTTCATTCAGATGAGAGTTTTGAAAAAGCTGAAGACATGCCAAATGCAAAGGTTAATTCGGAGAGCGGATTTGTAAACTTTCCCAATGCGTCATTCAGAATGACACAACCCTTATAACTTTTTTATCCGCCAACGTGGTGATGATAACGGTTTCACGTAAAAAAATCTATATACATTACACCACAGCTAACGTTTTCAAAACAAAACTGCCAACAGATTAAACGGTGGCACATACTGACTTGTTTATCGATTTTATTATATTCGAGCGAGGGGGATGAACCACTAAAAAGTACATGGAAAAAAGAAGTAGAATGACGTTATCGGATTCACAGGAAATTAAACGGGGGAAACCACAATAGCTGAATTGAAAAAGTCATGAGTGGAACACATTGAAATTGGATTCGAAGCTCGCTGCTGGTTGATTGATTCACGCAAAGATTAAATTGAATTTCCTTACCTGTTTTCTTGGAAAGTTCTTGCGAAATGTGATTGTTTTCACTCTTTAATTCTTCCATTTCCGTCTCCAATTTTTGTATTTTTTCCACAGATGACTCATTTTCCACTTGTAGCACCATGAGCTGTGAAGTTAGGCCTGCAACGATGTCACAGAATAACTAATCCACCCGAATCTCTCCCGTCCACTCTTTAGCCATATCCCGTTCAACCTTGAACGTTTGCTGACGCCAGAGCAAGTTTTGCCAGACCTCAGCACCACCGCTACACCATGTTAACTCGGACTAAAAACTGTCAAGCTTGACAACCGTCGTGGTCTTGATTTATCTCTCGTCATTTCCTAACTTTCAAACACCTCAATCACAGACGGCGAGTAAATTCAAGATAATAGAATATATTTCGTTTTCGTTCGACTCAGAAGCAGCGAGAGAAAGTTTCTTTGTACCAAAGAAAGTCATTTCTTCTTCGGTCTACGCCTCGGACGAGACTGACAGGTTTGTAAAAATTTCGCTTGTTTTCTACACAAAGTTTGGGTTGCCTATTTGGTTCAAGTTGGCGGAATCCACACACAGCTGCCGTGTTTGGGCTCCAAAACCTATCGACGGACACACTACTAGGAGCAGAAACGATCGAGAAAAGCAATTTCGTTATTTTCTCTCTTTTATTTTCCCTACTTCTATTGTAAAAAGCTATGCATGAATAGCCAATATACGGAATACAAAAGACAATGTGAACTGGATGTCAGTCAGTCAACAAGAGCGGATAGACAAAGTTGGTGAACGGATCAAGTAACGTGACGATTGTCTGTCTGTCTGTAAAGTTTTGACTTTTCTAGCGTTTCAAAAACATGACGTTTTTACTTACTCGGCGATGATGTAAACGCCAAGGATGAGCGCTTTTAAATGTGTTTTTTGACATTTGAGCATGCTTTGGCAATGAGATACATGATGATCTCGTCGGTATAATTTTATAAAACTTCTTTCGTCTTACCTTCCATTTCAACGACTTTATTATCACGATCCACGGCAAGCATATTTAAATCAGTTTGCATCAGTTTTAGCTCCGTTTCTTTCCCCAGCAGCTTGGAACGCAATTCTTGCAATTGCATCATAGCATTTCGTTCCGCGTCTTGGGTGTCTCTCCTGAAATTTAAGCCGAAAAGTTTTTTATTTTCATCAAAGGCTACTCTCTCTTGATTTAATATAATGAAACTCCAAGCGTACTTGTCACTCTCAACTTTCTCCAAATCTTGCATTTCTTTCAAAGTTTCTGAAACTTGAGACTCTTTCCGGAAATCACTAATGTTACCACCACAACCACCGCTATTATCAACAGTATCCATATTTTTCTCTTCTTTTACTTGGACTACTTGCACTTGCTCGTCATCATCGTCGTGAAAAGGGATATCATCGTGGAAATCATTAAGATTCCGTGTCGTCGTCGGTAACGAAGTTGTCGATTGACAAAAATGGTTATTGAGATCAGTCGTTGACGAGTCGGACGAATCCTTCTCGCTGTTGGATGAAGCTAGGAAGTCGTCCGAAACGGCAAATGGGCTTTTATCATTATTGTTTCCATTGCCCCGCTTGGATTTCCGACTGTTGCTGCTGCTAGAGCAATTTTTATTTGGATCTTTATCCAAACTTTTGCTTTTTTTGTTAAAGAGAAAGCCAAACATGAGAGATGGCTTTGAAGAACGAGACACATTTGTTTGTTGTTGTTGAGAAGCCATCCTGAATCAGGATTCTTGATCACTTTTTAGCGAATAATTTCGCACAGCAAAATTAATCAGTAGACTCATTATTATAGGCGCAAGCTTTCAAGGTAAAGTATACAGAAACATGTCGGCTAGCACCCGACGGACACTTTTGAAGCTAGTTCCACTTTTTCTAATTGATTTTTATATGCGTCTAGCAGCGGTATAGAACTGTCTTTAAAACTTTTACGCGAATATCTGTCGGAAGAACGGAACGGTGGCCGCGATAATGCGCTAATGTGTCACCGCGTCTATTAGACGCTGTCTAATAAGAACTGTAGATGAATGAGCGTCTAAAAGTGCATTCACTGAATGTGACTTTGTGTCTTCTCTCTCAAGTGGTTCTAAATCTGCAGCAGTTGGAGCCAAAAGCTATACTTCGAAGATCTCTTCTTCTGGACTCATGTGGGCGCTTCAGACTCTGGGGGATCCTGTAATATTTGGCAGAAACGCTATGCATAGAAACGAAAGATTTGGATGATGCCAACAACAAGTGGCAAACTTTGTCTCGGTTCTGAGAGATTCATCCAGAAGTGTCTAAATCCCATGTACTTGAGGCATATTGAGACTGAAATTATTTATAAGCTCGACTCGGCTATATGGCCTTTTTCAAGGAGACAAGATAAGCTTGAATGAGAAGGAATTGCCAAAACAAACGGAAAAGTCAGTCTTTCCCGGAGGAGCAATGACAACATTTTATTACTTTGGTGCAGTTCTAAACTGGAGCAGCGTTTCGTCTAGGACATTTTTGGAGAAACTAGGAAGACATCTTTTGTTGGTGTTTGTAACTGAACATACATGTCGTTTGGATGCACGTAAACAAAGTTGCAACATCCACTAGAGTGCATGTTTGCAATCTGTAATGCAGATGTCGTAGTGCAGTAATAACCCTTTGCTAAAAATAGAGCTTTTTAAATAAATTGCCTTGCCGCGGTTTTTGGATTTACACGAAGTGAAAGTATGAAGAGAACGATAAAGCGAAATTAGCTAATTTTGAGCGACTGTTTTCCTCAATATGATTATAACCTCCACAGGGAATACTGAATATAAAGAAAAAATAAAGACTGTGACTAAAAGCAGACGATAATGTTTACAAGGTCTCCTCCGCTTTCTGTCTTAAGGTGGGAGTAGAGGCTTCTTGCTGAAGGTCAAAATTTGTAATGGCGAATCATCATCGGTTTTTGGCGGATTTATAGCCATCGCCACGGGTGTATTTTTACCCTACTTATTCGTCATTTTGCCAAACAAAACTTGGGGAAACACGGTCGGCTGAAGAAGCTCTCAAAAATGTATACAACTTACCAGTTCTGAATAAACTGTGACAGCCATGCGGTATCCACGCCACCGATACCGGTCGGCCCGTTTTCGTTCTTTTTTTCTAGTTTTTTGATAAGTTCTTCCATGATGTAGGTTCGCGACTGACTGGTCACCAGTTTGGCGCCTTCAGTCGCTGAAGATGACATGGCCTGTCACTGAAATCACTGTGGGGCCAATTTAACTAATGGCACTGTCGAACAAGGTCGAGTCGTCGTCTTCGTCTACTGGGCGTTCTGAGCATTGGGGTGGAAATTCGAGAAACTAATGGCAAAGAACCACCTCATTGCCATGATTATGGTTCAGCGCCTCCGATGAAGAACACTAATAATTTTGCAAATTGCACTGTTGAGCCTTGAGTAAGAGTCAATGTGGCGTTGCTTTCTCTTTTAGCAACAAGTCAAAATGGCTTGTTTGCCAAATGAAGCGGATCAAAATATAATAATTTATTCCTACGGCGCCCACACGGCAGTCAATTTTTTGTTGCACCCCGAAATCCACTGGTCAAATTTTGCAAAGCCGGTTTGGGGACAGAAGCACAAATTTCACATATCAACTCCTGCTGAGGTTTCACACACTAAATTCACGTGAATTAACGTAAACTGCCCATGAGCAACTGGTTGAAGGAGAAAGAAAACGGTACATTTTGCAAATTTCTTGCGAACAAAAACACGTGGTCGGACCTTGGCGAAATTTGTTTGCGCCCAAGTTTGCTAGAAGGACTAAACAGTTTGCCCACACACATGGTCTTGAAGCACAAGTTTTCCAAGACGTACATGCACTAACGCCACCGTCGTCGTCTGTTCAATGTCTGTCTGTGCAAAATCATGATTTTCTGATTTGCCAAAAGATTGTGGGAAGAATCGTTACTTTCTTTCTGCCATATTCACATCACCCACACGACTTTTAGCTTACTGACGCCACTGTCTTTTGAGCAACTTACTTTCATGGAAATAATCACTGAACGGTATACTTGGGCCATTTGTTCTGACTCGAGAAGACAAGTATTTCCGTTGGAAATTTTTTGTCCTGTTGGAGGACGGTTATGGAAACAATTTTTCTAATCACAACCTTTCGAGTTTCGGCAAAGAACTAACAAGGCTACATATATTATGCAGGAACGTCAACAAGAAAAACCTGTCGTTCGTTGAACGAGACACAAGAATAATAGAAGAAAGACAAGAAATAAGTATAGTCGTGGAAGAAAACGGATTTCTTTCTTGGATGTCGACCAAACGACTCTTTCCTGTCGTCCTGATGGCGATTCTTCTTGCTAGAAAGATCAGATGAGTTTTGTTTAGGAGATAATGTACCGTTGCCAGGTATTGTCGAAACGTCTATAATTTCAGGATCAGATAACAGCACACGTGCATATAAGAAAAAAGAGGACAAAAATTTGCCGTCCAGATCACAACCAACATCTGAATGAAAGCCCATCATATAATTTCTGCATTTCCGGAAAGTAAACATTGGACCAGATTGTGTTCGAGTATCAGAGAAAAGTGTGAACGAGTATCTGTATTATATATGTTTTGCTAAAATTCAACAAAAATTGGTGCAAGTAGTAGTAGTATTAGTAAGCTATGATTTCTTCATACGTTGCACTCCGGTATGCACTCGGTGTTTGTTCCTTATAGCCAGTCTGTACTACTTCAAAGCTAACGAACCTAAGTTCAAGAGAAGCTCTAAATTTAGAATCTTTTCAAGCTCATCCCAATCTGGTTTCGGATTTTACTAGAAGCGTAGCGAGTGAGGTTCAATGTGTGAGGAAACGACGCTACTAAGCTGGTCATCAATAGAGGTCGCCGTTGGTATCATTTAACATTTTGGACGTTCAACGCCTTATTATTTAATAATATAGAAAAGACGTTATATTCTACTACCCGAAAAATTGTCAAACTACAGCTAACAAATTGTACAGTATGTCAAAAACTTGAGTTGTTATCAATAAGAATTGTAAGTATTTTATTTCGTTATGAGTGATCGTAGAACGCTCCATTGTCGTACGATGTCCGATGAGAGTGCATGGGCTTTCCATGTCCATTGACAACAAGCGGGATATTTCGCATCGAGTCCTTAACAGATTGGTGGTTCTTCATTTCCAATTCTTGCTTGGTTTTTGATGAGAATCGACGATAAATGTGTGGGAACACTGGATGAATAAAAGGCTCCAGCTCTTTGGAGTATTTGGTTGCACCTGTAAAAATTCAGTGGTTATAGTCATGTGCCTCAATTTATTATGTCGTTTCTTTAATATTTCGTCTTTTTACCAGTAGCGAAGCTGACAATGGTTGAAACGACAATCATGACAGTGCATCCAATCACTGGATAGAGGACATGAGAAATTTCAAAAATCTTCATGGGCCAGTCTCTGCAAAATTCCAAACGTTAACTGTGGAATAAAGTTTATGTATAAACGAACTTCAACTCTTTAACCACAACTTTTCTTACAGTTGATCCACGTTTTGGTTCCTGAATTTCTCCTGGTTCATGTAAGCAAGTGTCGCATTAACTCCAGGCCTCGCCCAAACATGGTCTTCACACTGATCAATTCCAAAGCTGAGGCTTGGCGGAGGCTTTTTGAAAAATTGGCCACCGATGGCAATCACAAATGTGACAGCATGAGCTACAACCATTCCAACGACGGCGCCCTGGAAATTTTTCAAGTAAAGTTTCTTACCCACCATCATATTTCACTAATACAATTTTAAAAAATTGCACTCACATGCTTGTTAACAAACGGCATTAGAATACCACAGACAAAGACACCCAAAAGCGGCCCTGCGACGGCGCCGTTGACAACAAGAGCCGCCGTTAAGACACCGCCGAGCTGGCTGGCAACGAAGCCCATGACAATTGTAACGATGCCATAAAGAAATCCTGCAATTTTGACAAAACATTTCAGCATTTGGTTTCAATATAGTGGGGAAAAGAGCAAAAACAGTATTCAAGCAAATTGACGGACCTATGACTTTGGTACTGTAACCTTGTTGAACATCAGTCATATTTTTGAAAAACTTGAGATCCTTGAGGAAATCCTAGAACATTTTTAAAATTTACATTATATATAAAGTTCCATGTTCCAGCAATTTATGACACGACATGTTTGACATGCTTGAGAACATATTCGTGTTTAATTATGATGCTGAAAACAAGCTTACCTCCCATGTACATGCAGCTAACGAATTGACACCGGATGAAATTGTACTGGATATCATCATTTAGTTTTGCATTGTTTGCGAATCAGAGTTATCAGAGCAGTAGCGCAAGGTTGCGAGTCAGCCAGACAAAGGACGAAACGTAGTCATGGAACAAAGAAAAGAGCAATCAAGGATTAGCTATGTGATATTTTTCCTGAAACAATGTACACGCGATTCGACCGTTTTCATCCCAGCGTGGAAACAAAAATTTTCAAATGGCTATTTGCTTAGCTCGTTCTTCAATTTTTCGCCAATTTTATCGTTCTGGACATTAAGTTGCTTCTAAATTGTAGCAGCTATGGTCATTTTTTGTTCATAATTTTTCTACCTGGACATGGCTTCATCAAATAAATGTTTTCAATAGCGAACAATCATCTTGTCATTACTTATTTCAACAACAATTTTTTCTCAATGTCTACATGCATATTTAAAATATACCCGTTTAAAACCACTCTTAAAAGTCATACTTTTGTTAGTCCAGCAGCTCGATGGACAATTGCTGCAACATTCGAAATGGACAGTAGAGATTGCAATTTATACATCCATTTGATGTACCTTATTTCTGCATCATGAATAAAAGAAATGCCGTCAATCATTCCTTTTATCACAAATTCACAATAATACCAATGCATGCAGGTGTTATGTGCAAATTGCATTGCCGTTTTTGCTTGCTCATCTACACCACTTTGTTCATTTTAAAAAGTCATCAGACAAAGTTGAAGTTTCTACAATTTCGCCAGCAGTATAGACAAGACCGTTTGCAGAATTTCTCCCCAAGTCGGCGTCCTATGTTTACAAACTTGTTGTTGACCACCACACATGAAAAGTTCTGTGTACACACGCGCCGGACGTACATATCATTTTTCAAAAAATCTTTTTAAACTGTCAAGATAACATCTCAAGGTTACGAGGAATCTTCCAAAACAAGACAGCTTCAGCTGAGGCTAACTACATGCGGGCAAAACGGCATTTTGCGTTATAATCGCAAACCCAGTCGGTCGTGTGCAAATCTTTTTGAGCATGAAATTCCATGTATCTTTCCATCACTTTTATCTTGATTTTTCTCCAACCATCAAAACTGTATGCCTATCAAATTAACCTTGTCCGGCTCTGAATAACATTACTCCCCTTAAAATTCTTGATGAAAAATGTGAATTTTTCAGCTGAAATGATGTTACGCACGCGTATCAAACACTAGTCAATTCGCAATCCTTCATTGCTGGAACTTGGAGCATAACTTCTACTTGAACTTCAAAGGCTGCCACAGCTGCAGCTCGAAACTTTCAATTTCGTTCTTAAGCACCGGCAATAAACAATAAAGTTCAACTGCCTCGATTGGTCATTGCAAAAACGATGGCTTTATATGTGCATTACCCATCTGATGAGCAACAGGTGTGAATATAATCCTGCTTCAAATTAATATTCTTCTTCTTCTTCTCCTCATATTGAATGTCTTGGAGGCAAAAGCTATTATTTCTTGTCAATGCCTCTATGGCGAGCTTGGGTTGAATCAATGTTTTTTGTTACCGCCGTATATTTCTTCCTGTCATGCAACGGTCATAGATTAAATACGTACGTTAGCACACACCGACATTGGCCAATAAGAGAGCCAGGCACTTTTCGCAAAAACTTTTGCTTCAAACAATGCAACCACCAGCTAACTACGAAGAGCGATAATCCCAAGACATATATACATAAGGAAGAGAATCCCTAACTTTTTACAAACAACGATTAAAATTCCAAAGAATGTTTTAAATTCGCACACTTCTCTTGCTGGCATATAGAGCTCTAATGATATCCTCGAACTTGAGACATTTTAAAAAAGCGTGCCCGCCTCTGTGGGAAAAGCCATTGATTTTTCTGCAACCTTCTTGCACATTTGCTGGACCAAACATTATAAGTTGGACACGCACGCAAAGTCGTGCAAACATTTGCATGACATGACATGCGAAAATATTATGGAATCCAGTCAGTCGGCGACGACGCTGCTAGACAGCTACCGGTTCCGCGACTTTGCAAAACTCGACTTACCTCAGAGAGCCAGAAAAGAGACACGCGATGAAGAGACCCATAAGACCGGTTATCGGCGACAGAAACTCCAGCACAAAGTACGGAGCAATCTGATCCTTTTTGGCGATGATGCCCAAAGTTATGGGGTCGCAGCCAGCGTAGTTGGCGAAAATTACAATGCCCGTCAGAACCGCGCAACACATTGTTGTTGCCACCATTGGCGCTGTGAGCAGGAGCGAGCTAGAGGAATATAATATAGCAAGAAAAATTAAATAACATATGTTTTGACCTGCCAATCTGACAGACAATTTCAGACATCAGAAACGTTATCTGCAAAAAGTCATCGATTTTAATCAGGACTTACATAAACGCCCGGCGGAGGGTACTCATGCTGCAATATCGCTGAACCGTGGTCTGGTGACACCCAAAGCTACTCAGCCACCAGAGGCCTGTGCCGAAAAATAAGTTGAGGGTAGAGTGCCGTAAAAATGGGTCCACGGTGAAGCTAAACGGATCACACATTTTTATTACCATGAACAATTAAAGTCAGTCAGTCAGATTGTGTCACCCTTTTAGTATTTAAAAAAGACTTACTTCAGAAACTCGATTCTGCTGTGTTCGTTAGCAATGGTGAAAGCCTTGTCCAGTCCTCCAAGTCGAATAGAGCCCTGTTACAAATTTTATTTTTTATAGTTAATTTTATTCCTAAAGAAGGAGCCTACTTAAAAATTCGTCTTACCTGGATGATGATCGACAACATACCAGCCAACATCATGAAAATTTGAAACACATCTGGAATCCAAGCAAAATAATATATTTTACACTTGTTAGGCCATGGTAATTGAGATGACCGTCTTTTCGTTACCTGTCCATACTACAGCTTTGATGCCGCCCTGAAATGAGAGAAAGATATTTTATACACTTTCTTTCAGTAACTTGATTTTCGCAAGCCATGGAAATGGAAGTAACAAGAGCTGATTCAATTTCTCCAGTGGATTCAAAAAAATTAATACAGCATCTTGAACCAAACAAAAACTTACAATACTTGTGTAGACAGCGGCACAAACTCCGATAACGATCATGGTCACACTGACATCGAAACCGACCATGGCTTTCAGAGCGAGTGACGGCGCAAATAAAACGACTCCCATGTAAAGGACAATTTGCGTGATAAACGTTGCCGTCGCTATAAGTCTCACAGCACGTGACTCAAATCTCATCTCCAAGTACTATAAAAGGTGAGAAAATGTCAATTAATTAAAAGCCAAGACGAAGAAGAAGCCTCTTCATTTTCCCCCATCAGTTCCGCATTCACTTATATAAAATAGGAACGCAACAATTATGACATTCGCCACGGTCAGTAACTAACTAACATAAACATATGAATGAATATAAAAATAATATCTGCATTGGCCAAACCGCTCAAACTAATTGCTTGCGGTCCACCACTTTGGAAATGCTTGACCTAGCCAAAGACGCCAAGTGTTTTGTAGCCATAACGAGCTTTTTGGAATCCGACACATGCGTGCAAATTGACCATCGGAGCAACATTTGTGCAAAACTTCAACTTTCCCCTGTCAACGGACATGACACGGGACACTCCTTTAAGGAAAAGTAATTTGGAGTGCGGTAGAGCCCATAACAAGAAAAAACTTACTTCGTAAACACTTGTCAGTTTCAGGTTGTACAAGGTTGGCAAAAACAAAAGTCCTCCAAGCGGGATGAAGAACAAGGCACCGATTATCATTTCCGCAATCAGTGTTCCATGGGCATAAATTTCTCCAGCAAATCCTGTATTTTAAGAGCTTGTTAACTGCCATGTCCTACTAGATATGTATTACAGCTCATATAATTTCTTAAAATATTTGCAACGGTTTGCTATAGTTGTTGTTGCCAATTTGCCAAAAACGAGTCTTACCCAAAACGAGAATGGCCGACATGTAAGTTGCCAAAAGCGACATGGCGCTGGGGAAAATGGCCATGTTTCTTCCTCCCACCAACAAGTCTGCATTGGTTTTTTGTTTTTTGATGAAAGCATAATAGAGACCGATGCCAACTGAAATCACCAACATTCCCACTAACACCACCCAGTCCATCACACTGAACGTTCCCGCCGCCATTTTTATTATTTTACGGGATTTTGAAGCAAAGCACTTTATCACAATTTCAAACACTAAATTTTTTTCAAGCGAGTGGTTCTTTTTACGTTCCTTTTTCTTTTAGTCGGTCAGATGAATTGTAACTGGAAAATAAGAACAAAATGACAAGTCAACTTATAGCAGATTTTGGAACCGCAAACTACATCAATACCACAGAAATCAACCATATAAATTAAACCCTCAAATTGCAATTACTTGAGTACGGACAAATAATGCAAGTGTCACAAGAAAAATTAATTGCGTTAATCAATATGATATTTTGCAACGGTTTAATAACTTCAGCTCCTATTAGTAAGTTGCTCGTAATTCCCCTCATAAATAATATAATACCACACTTAAATCCCTGACGCTTACCTAAATTCAACAGCGTTCCAAGTTCCACCGTTTGTGTCCGGCACAAACAAACACAAACTCGCAGCGTCCTCACAGCACAAGCGTCACGACCACACTGACATTTGACTGCTTGATTTCAACAGGTGTGTATTGTTGCAGATTCTCATGATGGGTCTTTATATCATCCTGAACCACAACAACAATGACCGTTGGACTCCATGACTTTTGACGGGTTAAGCAGCAGGGAGCGCAGCGTCCATCATCATCAGCAGCACGTTAAACGAGTACTAGTTTTAACAAACGTGTCTTTGTTCACTCGCTATAAATTCAGTTTTATTATACCTGTATCAGACCACATGCAGATTTTGCTGGGATCCAACAGGTGCAGATGCATTTGCAGAATTTGAGCGATTTGTCCCAAATTTCCAACTATCAGTAATGCCGGATGGAATCTATGCTTTTGGCGTGACATGGAATAATAGGATTATATTCCTGGTGAAATTGATGTCTGTTGCCGTTGCCGTCTGTCAAGAAGATCCACATGATATTTGATTAACAAATGACATGAAAGTGTATCATAATATTATTGTGCATTCTTCATAAATGCCGAGCAAACACAATTGTCGATTATGTTTGTGTACTTTGTTGATGACTTTATTGGCAACGTTTCGAATTGGTGGGCGCTCATCGCCCTACAGCGCAACCATGGAGTCAACCTTCGGTGAGTACTCAATCAAACCATTCGAAGAATTTGACCTGTTGGACTGCGAGTCATTTATATGTTGTCAGAAAGGTCAGTTAATGTCGAAATTGCCATTAAACAAAGGTTTAAATATGAAGCCACCAAATCTTCGGGTGTCGGCTCACTTGTTGTTTTTCGGTTTAGGAATGCAATGTTAATAAACGGCACACATAAATGATTTTTTTTCGAATTGAAGAATCGTTCAAAAATAACTTTTGGAAAGCTAATAAGGAACCTTCAGGTGCCTTTTGCATTCCTGAAAAGCCGCATCTTCGACGAAGATCTGTAGGCCCAGTTACAGCCGTTCCAGTTTTGAAGTGCCCAAATTTAACATGGGGAAGATAGGCAAGTGCATTTTCAAAATTCTGTTATGGCCAGACCAAGAGGGATTTTGAGGAACGGACTTCTCGAATGAATTGTCCTTAAGACCCTTAACGTTCATGCAAAGTATGAAGGAAATCCCAGACATAAAGTTTTTTGACGTCAAAAAATTGAAAAAATCGAAGATGTACCCCTTAGGATTTTTGGCGATTTTTGGACGTCAAAAAACTTGTTGTCTCGGATCTTCTTGAAACTTTGCACGATCGTCAAGGACCTTAAAGGCAATTCACCCGAGAAGTCCGTTCCTCAAAACGGCCCTTCGTTTGGCCACAGCAGCGTCCCTTAGATTCAGTTCCCTATCTTCCCCATGTTAAGTTAAACGTTTTTCGGCCATAACTGGGCCTACGGTTTTCCGAAAAAGCTGAAAC